>PVYP01003207.1:16243-76131 GCA_002995295.1 Rhizopogon vulgaris
GCTGCGCATAGCTTGGCCGCTGAAAGGCCCCAAGATCGCCGAATGCAAGCAAGTCGCACGTTACGAGGCATAACCGAAGTAGACCGATGTAATTATACCGAAGAGGTTAGCACCCGGCAACTTCCGGGTGGCAGTACTCTCAGTCGAGACATATTGTTTTGAACCGCAGTTTGCAGTCTCTACGATTGACGAGCAGTTCTATAGGCGCATTACAACCAAACAACGGATTTCACGTCATGAGTGAGTCTTGATTATAACTCCCCCCCACCGTTATTCATTTTTCTTTCATTCAAGGTGAACCGATTCAAAACCCTTTCGCCTCAAGCCATTCACTCGATACGAATCCCTTTGACGACCCAACACCAAAACAACTTGCTCATGATGACTCTCGGTTTGAGGAACTCAGTAGACGGGAACAAAACTTAGAAAGACGTGAGCGCGAACTCAGCCAGAGGGCAGAACATGTTCGTACCCATGGACGCAACAATTGGCCACCATGTATGCGACCAACTGCGAATTGCGTCGCCACGAACACTCATACTTTTCATACCAGTTTACCCCCTCATTTACCATGCGATCTCCGAAGAGATTCCAGACCCTTCAAGGCCGTTGATCACTCGCTTGTACCAGCTATGGCTTGTCCTTTTGGGAACTCTGATCATCAATATGGTGGCTTGTATATCTCTTCTAGTTGCTGGTTCAAGCGACGGCGGAAAAGACCTCGGTGCCAGTATAGGGTAAGCATAAATTTCTTCGGTCTTCTCTTCCTTGCTCAATCAAGCTTAGATACATATTCATCATTGCGCCTCTATCCTTCTTCTTGTGGTACAGGTCAGTGACGTATGCTACGAGAATTCCAGAAGTTTACACTCCATCAGGCCCATATACAATGGTTATATGAAGGTCAGTCATTCCAAACATAAAATCTTCTTCAATTGACATATTGAGCAGGAGCAAGCACTCTACTATTGTCCGTCAAATTAACTTCTGTCCTGTTGAGCTGTATTTTCATTTTCTACAGACTTCTATTTCTTCTTCGGTGGCTTCCATCTTCTCTTCAGTGTCTACATGTGCGTGTGCGCCTCGCAGATCACGACTCTAGATTGAATGTGATTTTCATTCCTCGCAGGATCATCGGGATCCCAAGTACAGGGTCTGCGGGGCTTATTCAGACTATTCAAATGTACGCGCAAGGCCACTGGGCGGCCGGCATTCTTGGCACAATTGCTACAGTCGGTTGGACAGCGCAGGGACTAGGGAATGCTTTTTATTACCGTCAGGTGCGAGACTCCGTGCACCACTTGCGCAGCAGTTGCATAACTAGAACACTAGATATGGAATCACCATACAGCTGCTGGTCACAGCGTGGACAAGGTGACATACTTTCTTGATCACGCGGTTTAGGGTACTGACGCGACCCTGCAGGCGAAAGCAGAGTTGGCTTCTCATGGCGCGAAGGCATATTTCACGCGAGGCTGATTGTAGTACTTCCTTCTCGAAATGTACTTAGCTGGACGTTTTGGCGAATGGGTCGTGTATGGACTTGTACTCCACTCCCGATTTTTTTTTTGTACGAACCTGCACAATGACTGAAACAAAACTTGTGGACATGCAGTGTCTTGAAACAAAACTTATTGACATGCAGTGTCTTGAATCAAAACGTCACTTTGTTGTAAACAAAAGAAAATTGACCCAATGCCACCCGAGTTGAGGAAGCTGAGTTTGAAAAATGATGATTGATTTCCAAAAACGATTGGCACCACTTGTTTTCTACAACCACCACCACCTTGGTCAGTCCACTTCCACTCATCCATGCCGCCCGTTAAATACGCTAATGATCACTCTGATTTTTTCATAGCCTAAAAGCCCTAAAAATTTCATAAAAAGACAGAAAAAAAAGCGGTTACCTTGTTGCCTCCTGTGTATGTTTTCTCTCCTTATCACATTCATTTATCTTGTTCATCATCTTACATCTTCAGTCACAGAAAAAGTCCTCAAAGCAGTAACGACCCACAAAATCTAGAAAACTAAATATGTCTTCATCTTCCGTTCCCGAAGCCGTGCCTATGGTCCAGCCCGAGGCTGCTCCTGCCGTCTCCGCTCCTACCCCTTCTTACAACACTCCCGCAGCCCAGCCGTCGGTCACCTCTTCGGCTTCTGCGTCACTTTACGTTGGCGAGCTCGACCCTACAGTCACCGAAGCCATGCTGTTCGAGATCTTTAATATGATCGGTCCCGTCGCGAGGTGCGTGTTGTAGCAACCTGGTACATCTGAAACGCTAAATCACGTTGAAGCATTCGTGTCTGCCGCGACGCTGTGACTCGTCGTTCCCTCGGATACGCGTATGTCAACTACCTTAACACCGCCGATGGTACGTCGATATTCTAACTCATCGATTCTCTACTAAGCTTCCTATCTAATTTCGTCAGGTGAGCGTGCTCTTGAGCAGCTCAACTACTCGCTTATTAAGAACCGCGCATGGTAAGTGATCACCATCAACTGGGAGGCCATGAAACTTAATCACAACCTTACCGAAGCCGCATCATGTGGTCTCAGCGTGATCCTGCTTTGCGCAAAACTGGTCAAGGCAATATCTTCATCAAAAACCTTGACGAGAGTATTGACAACAAGGTAAGCGTTATAGTACTGATATTACTTCGTCAGAAATCTTACGTATAATTTTAGGCTCTCCATGACACATTTGCTGCCTTCGGTGAAGTCTTGTCGTGCAAGGTCGCCACTGACGAGCAAGGTCGCTCGAAGGGCTATGGCTTTGTACATTATGAGACTGCGGAGTTCGCCGATGCCGCCATCAGACATGTCAATGGCATGTTACTGAATGACAAGAAGGTGTACGTCGGTCACCACGTCTCTCGCAAGGTTTGTGTCCATTATCACTACGTGTGATTTTATACTCAGCACGACTCTTATTTGTACAGGAACGTCAATCTAAGCTCGACGAGATGAAAGCGCAGTTTACCAATCTGTATGTGAAGAACTTGGACCTCGAGGTCACACAAGAGGAGTTCGAGGAGCTCTTCAACAAGCATGGTGATGTGACTTCCGCCGTCATCCAGGTCGATGAGGAGGGCAGGAGCAAGGGCTTTGGCTTTGTTAACTATGCGACCCACGATGAGGCTCAGAGAGCTGTGGACGGCCTACACGACACCGAGATCAACGGCAAGAAACTCTTCGTCTCCCGAGCCCAGAAGAAGGCTGAGCGTGAGGAGGAATTGCGCAGGTCATACGAGCAGGCCAAAATGGAGAAGCTCAGCAAATATGCGGGTGTCAACCTTTACGTCAAGAACTTGGAGGATGACGTTGACGATGACAAACTCCGTGCCGAGTTTGAACCTTTCGGTACTATCACTAGCTGTAAGGTCATGCACGACGAGAAGGGGACCTCGAAGGGATTTGGATTTGTATGCTTCTCTTCCCCTGAAGAGGCTAGTAAGGCGGTCGCAGAGATGAACAACAAGATGATTGGCTCGAAGCCATTGTACGTCTCTCTCGCTCAACGCCGCGAGGTTCGCAGGCAGCAGCTGGAAAGCCAGATCGCTCAGCGAAACCAGATCCGCATGCAACAGGCTGCGGCTGCCGGTATGCCAGCTGCCTATATGGGTGCTCCCCTCTACTACCCCGGTCCTGGTGGTTTCCCTCCTCAGGGTCGCAACATAATGCCGTATGGCGGCCAACCTGGCATGATGCCCCCTCGTCCTCGTTACCCTCCTAGCAACGCTCAAACGCCCGGTATGCCCATGGCTCCTTACGGTGCACCCCCTCAGTATGGCATGCCTGGCTATTCCCGTGGAGGTCCTCGTCCTCCCGCTTCCCGTGGCCCTGGCTCTTCCCCTCCGAATCCCAATGTTCCCATGCCACGTGTCAACGGTCCTCCGGCCAATGGCACGGCTCCTCGTCCAGGTCCTCCTCAGGGCAGTGCACCTCCTAACCGTCCTCCTGCTGGTGCTCCTGCTCCAGGTGCTCGCACCCAGCAGCCGTACCAACTCAAACCTCAGACTCGTAATGCCGGCTTCGCACCTGGTCCGGCTCCTTCTACCACTGCGGGCGCGCCTCAACCGGAGGCTGCCAACCTGGCGCCTGCTGCCCTTGCTACCGCATCTCCCATGGAGCAAAAGCAGATGCTAGGCGAGGTTATTTACATGAGTATTGTTCAGTAAGTTGGACTTTACTCATTCGCGCACTGGTACTGATACCACTTTCCATAGAACCCAACCCGAGCTTGCTGGCAAGATCACTGGCATGCTGCTCGAGATGGACAACGCGGAGCTCATTCACCTCCTTGACTCCCCCGATGCTATGACTGCCAAGGTCAACGAGGCCCTCGCTGTGCTCCATGACTTTTCCAAGGACGGCGAAGTGGCTTGAACGGTCGGGGGGCGTGAGGTGTCGTTTTGGGTTGTCGGCTATTTGGATGTGTGAAGATGTTGTTTTCTGGAGCAGATTCTCGGCTCGTCCTTTCCTTTCGTTTACTCGATGTGCGGCATGTTTATCATCTGCGACTGCTGCCTCTTCGTCATCGCTTTTTCTCTACGTCAATCATGGTATAGGTGGTGGTCGTTCCTTTGTGTACTTAAAGGAACAGAGATGATACAAATGCTTGTATCTTTTGCTTGACACCTGTGCGACTAAATGCTGCAACATAACTCTTGCGATTAGCATGGAAAGGTAGTGTACATGACGGGGGTATGTTACTTTTACAACAGCGAGTGTCCCCAAATAGCAAGTAGCATAGCATGGAAATCAGTAAAGGATATGCCGACTACTTCTTGATTGCGTGCACGATATGGAGGCGCGAGGAAGCTCGCACGAGCGGATAGTAAAGATCCTGATGGGCTTCTTCGATCAGTTTCTTCGCCTCCCAGTCTCGCATCCCCGCGGACAAGAAAAGAGGTTTCATGGCAGGCAACATTATGTCATAGTTCATCCATGCCAACTGGCCGATACTAAGAGCGACAGGATCTGGAACGAAATGATAAGCTAGGAGAGGCTTCCGTAAGGCGACCATCGGTACCCTTTGGCCAGAAACCTATCGGAATATTTCCCTCTTGCGAGACAATCTTGTCAAACTCCCCAGTCGATGCGACGAGAGTCGAGAGCTCAGGAGGAACATCGACATCGACGCGTTTGTCACGCAAACACTTCCTGTATGACTCCCACAGTGTGAACCAGCCACGCATCCCGGATGGCTGTCCGGAGCGGGTAAAATGTGCTGCCGTTTTCCCGTCCGCAATCGGTTCAGAGTCGGGCTCGATCAGTATGACGAGCCCTCCTGGACGGAGCATCCGTGCGATTTCATGTAGAAACCGAGAATAATTCTCTATCTGTGATTTGTAATTCAGGGCGTACCAGACCAGCGGAAGAAGATTCCTTACTCCTGTATGCATGAATCTCGCGTGGATAATATCAAAATGTCCGCTCGGGTACGGTAAATACCATTGGTCCAGATCGCAAAGCTCAAACCTAATTTTCAAAGATTAATTGACAAATATAACTGGGGATAAATGACAACTTACGTGCAGTTTGCAGGTACTTCACTTGAATTGTATGTGAGCGATGTACGGCTTTAGTGTGATTATGTAAAAAGAAATTACCGTGGTTGAATCGGTGCGAGATCGACACCTATCACCTCAGCTGAAGGAAACTCGTCCGCCAAGTCGATAGCCCTGTAAGGGCGGTTATATATACCCACGATGGAATTCCAGAATGCTTACCAGAACCCACCCCCAGTACCCAAATCAAGGACACGACAGCGCTCCTGCCCCTCCTTTGGTTGCAGTACATCAGCAACGGGGCCAACATAGTTCTTGCCATTGAAAAGAAATTGGATCATTTTATGTTGAAGTTCTGATCGCTGAAATAGGAATCACAAAGGTGCCACGTTGCTGAGGGGAAAACGTTCTGACCCTAACTTCTTCCTCATCGGCTGGCAGCATATATGTAGAGCTGAGGGCATTGAATCGCCTGCCATGAATTTGACAAAAGAACTGAGAGTCATCCTCGCCAACGTAGGCGATTTGGTTGAGAGGGAAGATGACAGGGTAGTTGAGACGCATGTGCGAGTGTTGGTGGATTGGATTTAAAAAAGTGGCATAGTGCTGGTAAAGGTGTCTTATATGCCAGTCCAATAGGGTAACGAGATGGCACATATGGCCCCATCCATGTGTGGACAACGATGTGACACACTGATTCTCGCGAGAGGGTTTGCGGCTATACCGCGGGCCTTGAATGGGGATTTGAAATAGAGCAATCCTAATCCTATTCGACGGGACCAGCTCAGGTTCCTGCACAGAGCCGAGCTGTCGTAAAAATGTATGTGAATGTGATGCCAAATTCATGAACTTTATCGTATTGGCTTGATGTCATGCACAAATACGGTACGAGTGGAATCCCCATGCCACCCACGGTTACTGCTAGCACTCACAAGGAAACGCGCACCCGGATCTACCACTTTAGAATGGTCAGTTGACAAGGCACGTATATGTATTCAAAAGGATAGCACGTACACATCTGAGAAACATAGCCCCCGTGATGACCCGGAATGATCTTGAATTGGACACCACCCCTCGATTTCATGCTTCCATCGACTTCACCTGCCTCTGCCGCATTCCACAAACGGATATTATCGGTCGATGCACTGGTACGCGGGGTATCAACTTCTCATCCCTGTCAACATCACGAGCATACTCACCATGCGATGTGGCGCCCATCAGGGAATGGCACCACACAGGAGACAACACCCGAACTCGGTGGATTGCGAAGGCTCTTCAGTAGTTTCGGTGTACAGTGTAGACCAGAACGACCGAGAGATCGGACGTCCCAAACATCGACCGTCCCGTTACGGCGCCCAGCATAAATGTGCGACCCGTCGGTTGACCAACAAGCCTGGGAAACCGCTTTAGGAATGAGATAGTCGGCGAAGAGAATTGCGGATACGTACAGAAACACACCACGGTGGGGTCTTCTCACTCATCCAGAGTCTTCCGACACCCGTTCCAGGTGAACTGACTCGTTTATCCCAAAGCATAATCTGTCCATCGATCGCGGCGATCATCAGAATATCTGGAGAGAACGTCGAACTGTTGGAGGAATCTAGTAAAGGTGGAGCGTTTTTCGGAGGTGCAACGGAGTGCTGAGGCGATCGCGCTGCCTGTTGCTGGCCAAGATTAGGTGCATCAGGGACGGCAAGGCTCGGCTTATTGCCTATAGTCGACCCGTCCCTTTGTGGAGCCTGAGAAGCAAATTCATCTGGAGCTGAACCCTCGTCAAATTCACCATCCGCATCTGGTTCACCGTCAAACAGGGGATCAAAAGAAGCATCAGATGTAGCATCTGCATCTTGGATGTTGTGATTTGAAAGATGATCTAGAGAACCGTTTGATTGCTGTGGTTGGGCATCCGCGGTAGTGACCGGTGGCTCCGCCTTCACACCGATGGAAGTACCATTATCCCCAGTTGGTTGTGATATTAAGCTCTGGTAGGAATCATAGCCCCCCGCGGAGGATGCAGGGTCGGAATAGTACGAGGAACTGAGTGGTCGAACGGCGATAGCAACAAGCTGCGCGCCATGTGCAGTAAACTTTCGAACCGGTTGCCCTGAATTCAAATCCCATTGCTAAATATTCTCAATTTGAGTGATCAGCGACGTCACAAGATGACTTACAGTTGCTTCGCCATCCCATCCTGCACTGAAGAATCCTTTCTCGTCATGATCAATAGAAAGAGCTGAAATAGGTCCTCGGTGTCCGTTCGCAAGGACGTGAACCAAACGGCCCGGCTCATGTCGTACTGTAAAAAGATTAATGTGACCACGCTGCAAAAGTTCCTCATTTAGTGTTTATGGTACAATTATGTGGTTTAGAATACATACGTTAGTGCCCCCAAGAGCCCAGATTGCATCTGAATGCATCGCCAGGCTGTAGACTGGGCATGGAGACAAATCACCCATGGGAGGATACACCGTTTGAGGAAGAAAATCAGGGTTTTCCCACCAAGACCGTACCTGGCCTGCTTTCATGTTTCCTTCTACGACACTGCAGTGGTGTCTTTGAGGTGCTGTTAATGTAATCTTCCCATTCACAGCGGCGAATACATCATAGTCACGAATGAATCCATCATCCGAACCGGTGAGGAGGTGTGTCATACAGAAGGAAGCAGCAAGTGCATGTGTAGGGACTGGATGCGGTATGGCACATATTGCTTCTACTGTGAAGGTTCGCGGAGATGGTTCGCTGTAAGATGATGGAAACGCGAGTGTCTTCTTCCGAACACTTGCTGGGGACGGTGACCGCTGGCGAACTCGAGGTGTCACTAAATTTACTTAATTGCAAGTATAAGCAATACGACACGAATTCAGAGGTGGTGTACCTTTGGGCGGTTCGGGGGTTGGTGGTTTGGGTGAAAGCGAGGGTTGTTTAATGACATCTGCCTGAAGGACAGCAGGGACGGACGGCGAAGAAGCCACTGCATCAAGAGGAGGCTCTGACTCGTCGTCGTCTTCATCCTCATCTTCCGAGTCGTCTGAGGGGGAGTCCTATGCATAAACGTTGAGGTCAATACTAAATAGTAATAGATATTAATTCTTGAACATACCTCGTCTGCTTCTGTTGCCTCATCCACGCCATTGTCCAGGGCGCCCAGTAAGTCCTCATCTACATCATTCTCTTCCTCAGCATCAGCATCGATTGACCTTGTCTCGAATTCGAGGTCATCAATAGTTTCTCCTTCAGAATCGCTGTGAGCCATGTTCTAAGCTATGATACAAGGTTCTCACGGTCATTACTTTCAACTGCGATCAATACTTGTCCTCACCCGCCGCTGTTAAATACTAACATGGTTCTCGCTGACCTGGGTCGTCGACTTAATGCTGCCTTGTCGTCCCTAAATAGAGCACCTGTCGTTGATGAGAAGGCATGTTGATTTCAGGTTAAATAATTTGCTCGCTTACCTGAGTGACGCACAGGTACTAGATGCAACGCTGAAGGAGATCACAGCTGCACTACTAGAATCGGATGTCAACGTCAAACTCGTCTCATCGCTACGACAGAAGGTCAAGGCGAAGGTCAAGGCAACTCTAGATAGTTCAGACAAGTCAAAAGATCCCAGCCGGAAGAATGTCATACAGAAGGTCTGCGCGCCTGTCGAATGTCAATACGTGTCTTCATGCCGCTTGTAACTCAGGCTGTCTTCGATGAGCTAGTCCATTTGGTGGATCCTGGGGTCGAGCCATACAAACCAAAGAAGGGACAACCGAATGTTATCATGGCCGTCGGTCTCCAGGTAATTACTTGTTCGATCTATCATAGCGTATCATCATACCTATTCACCTCGAATCCTAGGGAAATGGAAAGACTACCACATGCACAAAATTGGCTGTCTACTATCAGAAACGTGGCTTCAAATCATGTATCGTCTGTGCGGATACTTTCCGCGCGGGTGCTTTCGATCAAACGCGACAGTCTGCAACCAAGGCTAAGGTAGCCTACTTTGGTTCGTACACTGAAACAGATCCAGTCGCCATTGCCGCCCAAGGCGTTGCAAAATTCAAGAAAGAACGATTTGAAGTCATCATCGTAGACACATCCGGTCGTCACAAGCAAGAATCTGAATTATTCCAAGAAATGGTCCAAATCGGAGAAGCCGTCAAGCCCAGCATGACAGTGCTAATCCTCGACGCCAGCATAGGTGATCATACTATTTCCTCCCACCGTATCGACTACTCACTGGTGGCTCCAGGACAGGCGGCTGAGGCACAAAGTCGGGCATTTAAGGAGAGCGCTGATTTTGGCGCCATCATTGTCACCAAGATGGACGGCCATGCCAAGGGCGGAGGTGCCATCTCAGCGTATGACCACAGTTAATAATCGCACGAGTTTCCTGACTCTTCTGGCATGCCTTAGTGTCGCCGCAACGAAAACACCGATCATTTTCCTTGGGGTTGGCGAACATCTATATGACCTCGATCGGTTTTCGCCACAGCCATTCATATCCAAACTCCTTGGGTTGGGTGACATGCAGGGCCTCATGGAGCACATGCAAGATCTCGCCACTCAAAATCCGGACAAGCAAAAGGAGATGGCAAAAAAACTCGAGGAGGGGAAGCTCAGTATAAGGGACTGGAGGGAACAAATACAAAACGTAATGAACATGTACGTTATTCTTAAGGTTCATTTCGTAATTGCCAACTTTGCGCCAGGGGTCCAATAAGCAAGATCGCCTCG
Organism: Rhizopogon vulgaris; assembly: GCA_002995295.1. Taxonomy (NCBI): domain Eukaryota; kingdom Fungi; phylum Basidiomycota; class Agaricomycetes; order Boletales; family Rhizopogonaceae; genus Rhizopogon; species Rhizopogon vulgaris. The sequence goes on from PVYP01003207.1 coordinate 26,483, forward strand.
ATGATACCTGGCCTTCCCCAGGAGTTACTTCAAGGTTCAGACGAAGAAGGTTCAATGCGAATGAAACGCATGATCTATATCACTGACAGCATGTCATCCGCCGAGCTTGATTCGGATGGCTCGTTATTTATGGAAATGGGGAAGGAAGGAAAACCAGTGGGACTTACCTGGCGAGTCACGCGAGTGGCGAAAGGGAGTGGCACGAGTGTGCGGGAAGTTGAAGAGCTGCTTTGTCAGTACAGGATGATGGCCAACATGGCCAAGCAAGCGGGTGGGAAGAATGGATGGTATGTTCCGATCTTCACTCACAATGGATTTTGTTAAATGAGAGGCACAGGTTACAAGCGATGCAGAAGATGCAGAGTGCAGCAGGGGGGCGTGGACGTGGGGCCAACGGCATGCCTACCCCTGCACAGATTCAAGCGATGCAGGTAAGTGACCAATGTGAACATTCTAGCGGGTTTTAAACCTTCCCTTCTAGCGCGCAATGCCTCCGGGGATGTTACAACAAATGCAACGGCAACTGCGGAGTGGTGGTGGCATGCAAGAGATGATGAAAGCCATGATGCAGGGGCAAGGAGGTGACCAACTCGATATGGAAGAAATGCAAAGTACGTTAAAGACTCTTTCCAATTGATTGCCTTGTGCTAATCTGTCGATCATCGCTTCAGGAATGATGGGTCAGATGAACAATGGCCTCGGCGGCCTTGGAGGGCTGCCTGGCATGGGAGGCGGTATGCCAAATCTTGGTGACATGTTCAAGATGATGGGTATGGGCGGCAACCCTGGACGATGAGTTTCCAAATAAAGTTTGGGTTTTCGAATCTGAGAACCATGTATGACATGTATGTCAGTCGTGTTCTCTGCATATGACTCGTGATCATGATCAGGACGGCTATTATTATAATACACTGCAGGTCTATTCTGTCTAAATCAAGGGTCGTGTCATTCGTGAGGTACGTCAAGTTGACGTCTTAGGAGGCCATGTTCCTCGTCTGCTGCTTTCTCCACTCCTTCTTGCGGACAGAAGCCGCATGTTTGTTCCCGAAAATAAATGCGGAGGTGCGCTTGTCTGCTCCAGTCTTCTTAGAGATTGCAGATGTCCCCGCAAAAAGAAGCTTGAGACCCCAAATCAGGGTACGTATACTTCACTAATAGCACCTTTGAGAATACGTACCACCCAAAGTCCGAATAAACCCACGAGAGTTGAGCTTAGAAAAATGAAATTACCAAGAGAGCCGACGCCACTTATATTGTAAGAAAGGAGTGCCAGTAGAACAGTGGTAGACGTGACGGGCACGAGGAGTGGATGGGCGTTTACATCCTGATGAAACTCTGTGGGAGAAGCATCTGGAATCTGTGACACATGCCATTAGTGAACACTGCGACCTCTGACAAGACTTCTCACCGTTAACACGAGAGTGAATGCGACCGCGCCTGTCACAATGCCTAATTGTACCGCGAGGAAAGATTCCAGGGCCGATAATACACTTCGTCCTCCTGATGGCTCCGCCAAGAAGAGCAGAAACCTGGGGAAGAATATCAAGCTTGTAGAAAACACAAGAAATCTGCAACGTTTCAATACAATAATTACGAACAGGTGGCAGGATGACTTTACAAGGCCGCTGAAGTCCAAGCCCAAAGACCTATCGTCCCGTCTTGGCTGACAATATTTTCATCAACTGAGTGGGGGTCTGCATTGGCTTCATCGTCCGAGTGTGTTATTCGTCTTTTGCTCGCCAAGTCTTCTAGTTCAATATCCTTGGACATTTTGAACCGGTTTGAAAAGAGAGCAACTTGTATGTGCTTGTTGACAGCTTTTGACACTTTAGGGGGAGCTGTCACTAACTAATACTCCTTTAACGCGTGTTCAAGCCGCGGGATGCGTACGCAGACTATTCTCGGTCTCCTTTCATTCACGCCCTATGTCCACGAATACTTGGATGTTGCTCGTGATATCCTGAACCATCTTGGAAGCATTTCCCCGTACCATCGTGCTCACCATGCCTCAGAAATAAATTCTGAATTACCTAGCGACTGCGCAATTGACCAAGTAATGCTTGTGAGCGTGATTTCCCAGTCTAGTAGCATCTTATAGAAATAGCATGGCTGATCACGAGATAGATGCACCGTCACGGGTCTCGCGGTCCCATTGGCGAGCACAGATATATAAGCCATTTGGTTCAAACCCTCGATCACGCAGCGGATGTTGTCCAGGAAGCAAATTTGCCTCTCGAACTCGAGTTCTTGAGAGCAGGGTATAATTCCAGATTGACACCGCATAACCTGACTATACTTGGGCGCAAGGAACTCTTTGACCATGGCGTTGAGTGAGTCAGTTTCAAGTTCATGCGAATGACAATAGTTGTGACAAATACAAGATTCACATTGAAGTACCCACACCTAACAACCAGAGAGATCCTCTCTAGCGATTCGGAACGAGTGGTTGAGTCTGCGCGTTGGTTCGCACTGGGTTTCTTCGGACTTGATGCCGATGTCCGTATCTCAACTGTCAGTGACACAAATGATCCTGTTTCTTGGATCACACCTGCACCAGGACCCGCTTGTCCTAAATTCGACTACAGCTTTGGAAAGCAGGCGACGTTGACGTGGAGCAAAAATTATTTGCCTGCAATTACTGATCGCTTTAACATGCTCTTGCCTGGAGTCGGATTCACTGACGACGACATTCATGGAGCTTTGTTTGCCTGCGCATATGACTTGGCTGCTCATGGTGTTTCTCCGTGGTGTGGCGCTTTTCTACCTGAAGAACTGGTTAATTTCGAGTAATATTGGTTTATCAGGCGTGTGGCTTTCTGATGACAATTTCTATCAAGATACGAGAGGGACATCTTAATGGACGCTTCGTGCGCTTACACGTTACCGGATAACATGGCCCCTCTCGTGGGGACTGTGTTTGTGAATAAACTGATTGAGCGGTATGCATGTGTTCATACTTTTTCAGCAATATTATTTTCTGATTCTCCACAGCTTCACAAATTCTTCTGGGGATAGTAGCCCATTATATCTTGAATTTGGGCATGATGTCACAATCTTGCTCGCTCTAAGTGCTTTAGGTTTAGCAAAGTAAGTACCATACTCATATGCAGAGACTCTCTACGATACCAATTTTCCAGAGATGATCCACCTTTGTCCCCCAATGAGTTGCGTCCCGACCGGAAGTTCAGAACGTCTGAACTAACACCTTTCGCCGCCAATATGGTTTGGGAAAGATTCACGTGCACGAGATCGTCAGTATTACAACAATAGTGGATTCGTGGCTTGGAAGTTCTTATATTTTTCCCTGCAGGTTCGATGGACCTCAAATCCGCCTTATCCTAAATGATGCCACTTTTCCGCTGTCTATTTGTGGTGAAGACATGGATGCGACACTCGGAACTTGCTCCCTTAATACCTTCGTCGAAGCGAACTATTATAGCACAAGTATTCGGTTCCGGGATGAAACCTGGAACACGACATGTGGCGTTTGAATTGACGAAATGCTACCCTTACACCACAATTGATTTTGTTTGAAATATACTTATGAGGGTACGTTGTGTGTGTGATCCCCCCCGCATCTCGGCATTCCCTGTTATCATTCGTCTGGAGATTCCATTGTGTTGTTCTATGAAGCCAGCGAATGAGCATCAGCATTATGGTCGGATCCGCCTTTTTATAAATGCAAGTGTAGGTAATTTGACTCAGTCTGTCTGCAATATTAATATGGGGACGTTCCTCGCCAAATATTCACTTTCGAACAAACTGGGGACTCCAGATGCTAAAAACAAAGTATTCCCGGCGGCCGTCGGACCTATTGGGATGTCGTGGTTCAGTCAATCCCGATATCATCATACATCCAGCAAACCGGTCAACTATTTATCCGACTGGTCCACATCGCGTACTCATGATTCGTATCATATTACATGTAAGTATGCACGTAGCACCTAGACCTATCTTGTGTATCTGCCCATGACATACGTGCATACTTACTACTAGTAGCAGTGGAACTTTATCATGACACGCACTTACTATTTGTTACCACCAGTCCCCTACACCTCGCGCATCACGCAAATGTCACGGGAGGTCACAACATGGTTACACTAGCCGATTTCACAGTCCGCTCGGCATACAAGGATTACTATGACAGGTTTTAGCGCATTGTCCATGCGCGTTGAAGTTGCGCGTGCATTAATTCAAACCCCGCTGAAGCCGTCATTCGGTGGTGACAGTGGTCTATAGAAGACAAACTGGCCCGGGAGATGTTCTCTTAATACGACCACCGTTCATTAACTTATCACTCATGGAGTGATACTTACTAATGCTATTACCACAGCAGTAGGACAGAGCCGCTGTAACTTCAACTGGAACCGAGAACGAGAAGTGACACTGAATGTTTGGGAACTCAAAGTTCCGGTGATTCCTCGCATCCGTGCATGATTTGAATGGAATCAAAACCTTTTCGCATAAGCAGTTGGCATATAAAGGATTTCAGTGGATCGAACTGAAAGGCTCACTTCGTATCCCTGACGATGTACCTACCGAGTCTTCTAGGCTGGCTACCACTTGCGTCTCTAACGCTCAATTCATACAAACATGAACACGATACCCCCGAGGAACTTGGAAATTTGACTCCATACCGTGCGGCTCCTGCTTTTCTAGGAGTTGAGGCAGAACTACCCGGTGACTGTAGTGTTGATCGGGTGATGCTTGTATGGCTAGGTTTCCCCCTGCGAAACGGAAATGTCTGACGCAGCTGCAGATGCACAGACATGGATCTCGCGGACCCGCTGGGACCGAAGAAGAGCGCTTGCTTGATTCGCTTGTCAAAAAGCTAGATCTTGAAGATAGTCGCGATGCTATCCAGCATGCACATCTGCCCGAGAACCTCCGTTTCCTCAAGAAGGGATATGATTTCCACATGGAGTCAGAGAGCCTGACTATCATCGGGCGGCAGCAGCTTTTTAACCATGGTGTGGAGTACGCTTTGTCCCGTTCATTGTCTTTGGTCTTTGTCAAATCGCACTGACGTGCATTCTAGATTCGGATTGAAGTATCCGAACTTGACTACAGAAACATTACTATCCAGCACAGTACAGAGAGTGGTTGATTCTATGTACTTTTTTGCTCAAGGACGTTTTGGTCGTGAAGTTAAGGTCAAGAAGTTGCTTACAGTCGGAGATATGCATGATCCAGTTTCTTGGATTACCCCTTGGACTTCATGTCCTGGCATCGATATGCATTATGCATCGAGGGCGAGTAATTAGATTTCTCACAGACTTTCAGCAATAACATCTAGTTAACAGGTGTCGGCGAGGTGGAGCCAAAAATATCTGCCTCCTATCACCCATCGCTTGAATCGGCTCCTTCCCGGTGTTGGCTTAAATGATAATGACACACACGGTGCTTTGTATGCATGCGCATACGACCTAGCCGCAGGGAATGAGTCACCGTGGTGCAATGTTTTCTATGCACATGAACTCGCAGCCTTTGAGTATGATACATTGAGCGCTGTGATGGTGTGTAGCACTGATGCATCGTAAATTTAGGTATGAAATAGATCTCATTATGGACGCCAGCATCGCGTACCTGGCACCCAATAACACTGGACCTGTTCTTGGAAGCGTCTTTGTCAACAAACTCATCGAGAGGTGAGTTCTGACGCTGGTTAAGATATCTCTCCGAGTCATCAACACGCTTGTTAGGTTCTCTAATACTAGTGCGGATGCCCAATCCCTCTATCTTGAATTCGGGCATGATACTACCATTATGGCCGCAATGGCAGCGATGGAACTCAATAGGTACATTTCTACAGTATCCAAATCCCTTTACACATATTTTCACCTTCAGAGATGATCCCCCATTGTCCACGCATTGGGCGCCCCCGTTCCGAAAGTTCCGATCCTCGTATCAAACGCCCTTTGCTGCCAACATGATCTGGGAACGTTTCACTTGCGAGAAATCGTGAGTGTCCCGTTGTCAAAGCTGCAATCTGATACTGATGCCGCTGTCAAGCTTCGGTGGACCACAGATTCGGCTCGTATTAAACGAAGATACATATCCTCTGTTATCTTGCGCAAAAACCACGCAAGATCACAAATATGGCACTTGCTCGCTGGAGGCATTTGTAAAGGTCAATGAATTTAGCACCAGCATCAGCTTCGGTGATGATACGTGGGAAGCAGTCTGCGGCCATCCTCACTCGGAGGGCCTGTACGTACAAGAAGAGTTCCTTGGAAACTTTGCAGCATAAACACCCAAGCATGCACATGGTGTCTGTTTATTGTATTTCAAGTCCTCAGAATGTTCTACATGTAAGCTTGACGTTGGTGCTGGGCCGTGCTGCAGTACAACGGGTGTCGAAAATGGCATACTTTTTCATGTCGAATGCGAGAACTCTGATTTCTGAACGTTGAGGCCTTTGCTACCGCAATCTTCAACCAGCCTAAAACCAGCACACTCAAAGTGCAGTGCATCACTTGGCATCCTGGCCAACGGTGGTTCCCGGTCCGCACTTCTTCGGAGCCATCCAAGAGATTTCTACATCAACATATGACCAGAAGATATTCGAGCCTCCCGGTTTATGGCGAACGTTGCGAAGTACCCCATGTTTGCGCGTGCAATGTTGTCCTCGCTGAATTACAGTTCTATCCTCGAATTGACCCTACCCATCATACTCAATGAACATGTTTCTTGCCGAATCCCCTGACTTTAAACCGTTTTTGCCCGTCTAAAATCCATGACCTTTAAGAAGCTCCCACGTTCGCGTCTCTTGCTGCGATAGTAAGCGTTTGAATTCTATAATAGACGACGGTTGGAGAATCTTAAGCAGATTGCCTTCATACCGCAAGGATGGGGTAGGTGAAGTAGGATAACCCTATATTACATCTACTACAAGATGGGCCTAAGGACTAACGAGGAGTACAAAAATAAAGAACACAATGAAAGATATCATGACCAACCCGATTCTTGACCCCAACTAGTGTTTTGTATCATTGCAGCTCGTTGAGGGTTCATTCCTGGTGGGATTCCTGGTGGTGGACCTGAATATGCGGGGGTTTGATAACCAAAGGGTTGAGGAGGGGGCATATTAAAGTTGGAGCTCGCAGCGCCTGGTCCAAAGCCCGGTCCTCCTATTCCAGGAGCAGGTGTCTGGCCACCGTAAGGATTAGGTGTCCGAGCGGCTTGACGAAGGGACATGTGCCCAGGGGCTGGGTGTGCGGGCGTTCGCGCAGGAGTTCGCGCACCAGCGTACGGTGTTTTCCCTCCAGCGGCAGCAGCAGAACCAGCCAAATTTTGAGATTGATGTAGATGCCTGAACAAGATTCAGTCGGTGCACAACTTGGAATCAACCATTTCAACTCGCCTAACTTTGAAAGCATCGCAAAGCTCGGGAACGCCGGCTACTGCAGCCTCGAATAGACAGTAGGATTCGGGCATGACTCGGACAGGCTGTGATACGAATGAGCAATGATATATACACAAGCGACGTGATACTGACCCAAGTCTGAACGGTGGAGTTCTTGTTAGCAAGGAAGCATAAGTTGAAATGGCCAGGCTTTCTCCGGTTCAGAGTGAAGCCATATATGCTCTTCGCAGGGTTGGCTGCTACGAAGTTCTTCAAAAACAAATCTAGAGTATCAAGATTAGTTTTGTAGTCCAAAGTATAGGCTTCCCGTCTTACGAAGTTCGTCTTCAGAGCCGTGTTTGAATTTCTCGTGAGCCATCAACTCCTCGACTTTTCGAGCGGTCGCCTGAACATGATTAACGATCAACTCATCCAAATCAGCGTATTGATGCTTTTCATCGACGACGAGTAGCGTCCCTCCCTGCCCCGTGTTGATTTCAGTGACATCTGTTGACAAGATTAGAGTGAAGCCGCCAGGCGGTGATGGAACTAAGTACCAATGTGCTGATAAAGCTTGTCGTCAACCTTCCAAGTTACCGCGAGGTGATCAACGCCTTTAGAAGACGGGCGAATTACCACATCACCACGCTGCTGCTTGTCAAGGTAGTTCTCAGCTTGGGTAGCGTTGAAGTTGTGGAAATTGGGATGTTTGATTACTCTCCTCGTCCGACCAATCTCAGCGCGTTTTTTACGAGCCTGCATCTCCGAATCCCGTTCAAACTGCGGTATGTTCCAGTGATCATCCCGTTTGACTCGTCGGAAAAGGCCATCGCCTTGACCAAGATCGGACGGGCGAACTGACAGATCAACGAAGAACTGGTCTGCAGGTAAATTCAGCTTGACCTCAACGATGACCCCTTGTTTAGTTTGTCCTTTATTGATGATGTCCCTGGGAGGGATGTTGCCCTCTTCGGTAACGTATTCGATATTGATGACGCCCTCGATACCAGAGTCCAAACGAACGAGGACAAACTTTTTATCAATGTGAACCACTAGGACCGAGACGATAAGACCCATACGGAGAGTTCGAGGAGTCTCTCCACTGAGCATCGTAAGGACATCCCAAGGTTCTAAAGAAGGAAAAGGAACCCTCTGCTCGGAGAACGGCTTCAGCAGCTCCTCCCGAATGACATTTAATGTGTGACGTTTACGATCTTCATTTGCCTCGTACATGCTGACGGCAAACTCGTCAAGGTTGAGTTCGTTCAACTTCCTTTCGTTGTCAGGGTCTTGCATAATGAGCGACACGACGTGAGAAGGATGTTCGTCATGAATATCTTCTTCGTCTAACTCCAGGGCATCAGTTGCCATTTTGCGGGCTAATTCATAATCCTCGGGGTGTATACGAGTGTCGTCCAGAGGATCTTGGACGTCATCGTCAGCATGGCGAATCTTGACAAGTTTGACTTCAGGATCTCGGGAGATGCGCAGGAAACCGGCGGCATTGAGGAAAATCTTGGTCGTTAACAATGATGACTTGATGAATTGATCACGATTGACCAAATTTCCCCCCTATTGATGGCTGTAAGCGAACAATCACCATACGAAAATGGTTAGGACTGACCATGGCGGCAATCTTCTTAACTAAGACCTGGGCTTTTCGTGGGCCGAGTCCGCAGACGAAAGGCAATGTGTGCTGATAGTAGGAGTCGTTAACAGCACGGTTGATATCAACTCCAACTTTGTTCGTAATATCAACCAAAGTTCGCTCCAAAGCTAACAACAACTTCTCCTTGGGAATCTAACACACGGGTCAAGATCCGTTTTGAAGGCTGCGGCGATCACCTACCAGGTGCTGATCTTCGTCCTCAAAAGTAATAGCAGTAACGTCTTGTCGAAGCGCGGCGTACTCGTTTAAGGGACTCTGAGTATAACGAGCGAGTCCAACGCAATATTTGGCTACAGGCGACAGTGCGCTGAATTCCTCCGCGGCTCGTCTGCTGTGTTGGTACATACGAGCAACTTCGTCACGGACGTACATCACAGGGATGTTAAACACCTGTTCGTTTGTCTCCTTGCGGGGCTCTGCAACCCCCCAACCATCGACACCGTTTGCTGTTTGCTCTGGATTTGGTTCTCCGTTGACAAGTAACTTAACCCTGGATGCCAACTTTGTTGTGGCCATGCTGAGACCACCCACAACGATGACATCTGGACGTCTCCGCTTCAAGAGATCTGTGAACTCGTCACGGAAGTCTTGATCGACGAGATTGTCAATTTTGATATGCTCCCGCAATCTTCCTGCCTCGTCCAGGAAAACCAGGGTGATCGCATCCCTTTGAGGGTCTCCCTTACCCCACGACACGGCAAGCACAGACGCAGTGTCACCAGGTTTCATTTCTGGAGTGATATATGGAGCCACATCAACGCGCTGAGAACGTGTCAATGAATACATCACAGTGGCAATACATTGAAAAAAAAATACCTCTCTCAGAACGTTGCCGCAGTGAGCCGCGAGTGTGTCTTCTACCTCCTCGCGAAGCCATTCCCGTGCCCATTTAATGCCCACAGGTATGAGGTGCTGTTCAAGAGCCTCTTGAACGACGCGCGATCGCTCTTCATTCCAAGCTCGAGCAGTATCACTATATCTGTCAGATGCAAAGGCATCATTGAGTCTACGCTCGAATTTCGACTTGGCATCGTTGGTAAGGAACATTGAAACGGTGACTAAAAGCTCAGCTTCTGCCGCAAGGATGTGAAGGAACTGAGGCGTGTCCATCATCTGCGTGATACTCTTGTGATGAAGGTACTTGAAATTCTGTTGTGGAGAGGGGTGAAAATACGATCGAGATAAAGACATGGTAATACTCACAAAGTAAGGATGGTGGTCATCAATTTTGGCCATTCCCCTCTCCGTTGGCAGTACAGAGATAAGAGCATCCGTCTTGAAGAGATCACGCATTGCCTGACGCAATAGAGGATCTTTTCCGAGCTCGGTTGCAAGAATCATCCGAGCACGACGTAGTACCTCTTCAGGAGTTTGGGCCACGGTGGCATCCGGATCCGTAAACTGCTCCGCGAAAGCAATTGGATTCAACTCCTGATCATCGACGAAATGCGCGTTCTCCTGCGCGACGAAGTTATAAACCACCTCATGTGGTTTGATTCCGAAGCCCTGATAGAATATAAATATATGCATAGACGTAGAAAGACAATTGCATACATCGGCAAGTTTGGAAACTATACTCTTCTTGGCTACCTCATACGCAGATATGCGACTGGGAGTCTTCCGCTTTCTGGTTTCCGCTTGATCATCGTCGTCGTGGAACTGGAAGTCAAAGGCATCCTGCTTCTTGAGCTTATACTTCATGGTCAACCATTCGGTCGCATCAGTAACGACCTCCACACTATCGATTTTTGGCCGAATTGTCTGCTCGAAATACTCATCCTCGACGCCCAGGCGTGTATAGGACAGTGCCAAGGTATTCCTTCTTTCAGCTAAAGATCGATATTTCTGGCCGAGTGAGTATATGCGCCAAAGTTCAGCGAGGCTGATGAGCTGGACTCGAGTACGCATTTCTTGAGAGTTGAAATAAGAGATATAGTCCCGCTTGTGCGTCCAAACATAAGGAACTTCAAACTCCTGGACGAAGAGAAAGCGAAGGGCATATGTCACAGCCATGACCAGAGGTTCGCGATACATGTTGTACGGGCCATCCGGACTGAAGAAGTCTCTTGTCTTCCTAGGGGATAACCGGACGGTGACCCACATTGCTGCATCGTCCAAATCGGCTTCAGTGAGATTCTGGTGAAGAGATAGCGTGGATGATTGAGAAAGTGACGAAGTCGCCAGTTGCATGCGCTCTGGTATGTCTTGTGCGCGAATAAGATCGTCATCCTCGGTTAGCATGCGCGCCCTTATCTCTGACGGTTCAAAAACCTAGTAGGGGGATGTAGGTGTGCTCTATCAGGTAGTTGGTGAAGAATATACGTACGTCTTGATATCTCATCTCCGGCTTGAGACGTTCTTCTTCGAACTCCATCTCATCGTCGCCTGCCAAGGCCCAATCATAATCATGACCATCGCCAAACACGCCGTGTATGTCGTCCCATGCACTAAATTTGCATCCCTGTCAATAACGTGATCCAGATACTGATGTTTTGACTTACAGGTCATCGATACCAGCAAGCTCGGGACGAGAACCAAGAGCCTTTCGTCTCTCTCTCTCTCGCCTTTTCCTCTCTCTTCGTCGCTCCTCACGTTCCTGTTCATCCATGGCACCAGCACCTTCTTCTTCATCTTCATAGTCGATAAAATCGTCCATGTCTTCCTCATCCTCACGTCCACCTCCAGCACGCTCATCGTCCCAAATGCGCTGAATATCTTGTACTTGCGGCAAGTCCTCATCATCTAAGTCGTCCTCCGACGATTCCACAACTGGCTTGCGTTTAGAGGTCGATGGAACAGGTGGGGAACCACCTTCTGGCCCGCGTCGTAAACGTGTCAGTCGATTCCTAAATGAAGTCCCTGTATTTTCCTCCAACAGCTCAAGATCATCATCTTCCAAGGCTTCTTCCTCCTCTAAGAAAAAATCTTAGAACATTTCATTTTATTAGTAACGCAATTCATATCTTACCACGTCTCCGATGTCTCCTCTTACGTCGCTTCCTTCGACGAGCCCTTGCTTCTTCATCGTCTTCCTCCTCGTCTTCGTCTTCGTCTACGATGAAGCCTTCCCTAATTCTCCTAGCCTCTTCCTCATCTTCCTCCGGTTCTTCAGAGCTATCGTCCGAAATACCGACACCCTGGTTATCTGCCATGGTGGCGTCGCCTTCCCCTTCTTCATCATGAACAGAAGCCATTGTTTCATCATCCTCGACAACGCGGTCAACAGGATCTGCAGAAGGGGAGGACATTGTGGTTCACGAGCAAGACGTTATTGCCTCTGTTAATTCCAATCCACGCGGACTTCGCCGCGCCACATGATGTTACATAAGCCTCAGTTTGGTAATTCTAGAATTTCTACATCGTCTTCGAGTGGCTGCAGCATGATCATCGTATTTCGCAAATATCTCATTGGTTGTGAAGCGTATTTCAAGCAATGAAAATGTCGCGATAGCTGTGATAGTTGGCTAGAAGTACCTTGCTAGCTGCTTACTCAGCCACAGTAAAATTGATGCCGCCGATCGGTGCCTAATTATGAGGTAACTCCGTCCGTACCAGTATACTGGGCAGTCACAACATGTTGACCTCCGATGAACATGAACCATTTCTGCGTCAGGCATTAGAGCAGACTGCATTCTGTGAGCCTGTCCAGACAGCGTTCTGCGTGGGATGTGTCCTTGTAGCACGTTTGCCGGACTCAAACCCAATTATCTTGTCCAAGGGTTTCTCGAGGGAATTTCCAGGGAACACTCATGCCGAAGCAAATGCTTTGGCCAAGCTACAAAATCTTTCTCCACTGCAAATGCAATCTTTCGTTTCCCCGTCGCTATCGCTAAGGGAACCAGCTCCTCTCATAGAAGACATCACTCGTCACGTAGACGTTTACACGACGCTTGAACCATGCTCCGTCAGAACATCGGGCCTCCCTTCCTGCGCTGACGCTCTCATTCGCGCCAGGGTCAGACGTTGCATCATAGGTGTACAGGAGCCAGATGATTTTGTCAAATGTGAAGGTGCACAAAAGATGAAAGATGCAGGTATCGAGGTCATCTGGTATGGCGGGTTAGAGCAGGAGTGCCTGGATGCTGCCCGTAGAGGACATCACATCTAAATCGTAAGTACTTGAGTACCTAATTCTGCATTATGTTCATATGGTCTTATAAGCACTCTCCCAGCGACCTCCGACGATCTCTGACCAGTCGCCAATAACTTTCCTGGCGAGTTGGATATCCATGGTGGTTGGGGCACTCTCGATCGACATCGTTATTGCATCCTCCAAAGGGTGTACAACAATTTCGACCATAACGTCGTCCTAAATATATATTATATGTGCAATGCAATTCAGTATGGTCTCCAGGCGCGAAATGTATAGTCTGACCTGTATAAGGTTCGTCATAGGGATCCAATCGACGATCTTTGGATCGGGTTCTGGAACATTTTCCGGAATTTTGTAGGTAATCTATAAGTGAAGGTGAGATTTCCAAGCAATCTGATCCGGAGGACCTCACTAACATCCGCTGACTCGAATAATTCTGTCCCCTTGTTGGCTGATGGAAGCCTGATCAAGTTGACAAAGACATTGCACAACGGTACACCCATGCTTCCGGTCCACTGGTCTATCATCTCAAGATCAGTTTGCTGGACGACGGGAGTGCGCAACCGAAGGTCCTCTTGAATGTTACGAGCAACTTCGACGATGTCATTGCTCCCAACACGAGTATGCATCGGTAGCACATTCATGCAAGGGAATGCCAGTCTGTCAACATCTTTGATCGGTCCCGTTCGACCTGCGTGCCATAAACCAAATGTCACTTGTTCCGATGAGATATAGGAATACTGGATGTATGCCCAGCATGCTAGCAAAATGCTGTGCAGCGACACGCTATGCAGTTGAGCACGCTGTTCAAGAGCAGATACTCCATGTACCACATGCTTCGCGATAACGATAGTTCGAGGGGAGACCTTATCCTGAACTGCTGCGAGCGGAGGAAAGTATAGTGGCCGAAAAGATGGAGAGAAGATGGACCGCCAATATTCTTCTTGTTCCCGAAGATTGTCATGTGTCGGTGCAAACGTTGACATGAACGAATCATATTCTGATGAGACCGACGAGGGTTGTGCAAGGTAAACGCGTGAGAGATCCTCTATCAAAAGTGCGAGACTCCAGGCATCGTATTGGAAATGATGCATTCGAATCAGTAAGAATTGGCTGTGCGAACCATTCAAAAGTAATCCACAGGTCTGAGGCTCGTCAATCGGAGGGGGGCAAGAAATAATTGCGTTCATCCGCGTCACCAGGTTATTGGGTAAGTCATCAAATAACTCGACGGCGAATGATTTCGTCATTCTGTCAGCACTGAAAGTTACAATTTGGACCTCCGTGTCTGAATGAGACTTGGTGGAGACAAAGGTTGACCTGAGGATGGGATGTCGAGCAATGAACTCCATCCAAGAGCTACGCAGCTTTTCGGGGTCGATTTTCTGGGTTATTCTATAGGCGAACACATGATGAAAACGCGCATGATGACTTCTTTGCCAAGCGCAAAGGAGCCATTTCATACCAGGTGTCGGTCGAGTGACAGTGAGGTCTTTGCGCAGGTGAGATGGGAATTTGTCGGCGACAGCTTCATAATCGATCCCAGGAACTGAAGAACCCAGAGGCGGTGGACGAGTACTTGGTAATCTCTCCACCGTTGCAAACTTTGTAGCCAATTCACCGATTGTGCGACAAACGACGATATCCGCAGCAGCCAACGTAAATCCCGCTTCCCTACATTTTGCTGCGAGCTGTATTGCGGTTATCGAGTCAATCCCAATAGCTGCCATTGGTCTTTCCGGGTTCAGCCTGTCGAGAGAGCATTTGGTGACCGACATCAAGACATTAGCCAACGCGGGAGGTATATGCTCGATTGTTCTACAGGGTGCGATGCTGGTGCTCATCGTGTTGCCGGACAGGGAAGGTTTTTGAGTACCAAATGGAATATCTGCAGTAGCCTTTGCATCTGGTTGGGAGACAATAGTTCCGAGAAAGGCTTCAAGCTGGGATAATTCACGATCCAAAGACTCTGAATCCATGACATTTGATAGGCAAGCCAACGTCACCGAAAAACCATCATTTGTTTCATGAAACTCGCAATTCAACGGATACTAAAGTGGTGCGATCAGGAAAAGTATGCAATGTGAAAAGTACATACCTGGACACTGGCTTGAAACTCGTTCGGATTGAGCAAAGTCCACAAGGGACTTGAATAGCGGGAACTCAGAGGTTGGAAGAGGAATATACTATCCCATAAACCAAAGAGCCCTATCTCGGACTGTATGGTACGAAGCGAAGCATGTTGCCATTCTAATGCAGCTAAGTTATTGGCATGGATAGTACGCAATAAATCCCTGTTCGTTATGGTTTCGTCGATACGAACACGACATGGTATAGTGTTCTACACCTTTAATGTCAGTGCAAATCTGCCTCGTGCTCAAAAGGCGTACCAGCATAGGCCCAATAACGTCTTCGTAGCCCGAAAAAGAGCGGCCTGAGACAACATGCCCGAACATTATGTCGTGAATAGACACTTTGGAAGAGATGACCTTGGACCATGCTGCCTGCCCCAAACACTGAAGAGTGACACCGGCGTCACTGGTAGCTTTCTTCAGGACATGGCGGTCTAGCATAAGTCGACGAGAGCAGATGACTGATGAAGACTCTGTAGACTCTGTGCGAGGTAATGGAGCAGGATGAAAGCCTTGAAGATATTGAACCCAAAAGGTTGTGCTTTGGTGTTCTCCCTGCAGTATAAAGGGGAGTACATCGTAGAACTGAGGTAGTTTCATGGGGTATTGGGCTCGGTACGCTCGCTCCAGCTCGTCGAGGAGGGATACGATAGAAACACCATCATACAGGGCATGATGCATGGCGATTGCAAGACTATTTTTCTTGGCTCCAGTGCCTTCTTGCTGTTCGACCAAACAAAAAGCCAGTGGTGACGTAAACGTTCCATGCTCAGATACGTTCATTGATTCGACGACAATTTTTAACTTTGCGTCTAACGATTCTCCAGGATGTAGGATTGCCTCGATCCAAAGCATGGGCGCATCGGAATGTGAGACCTGCACCCATTTCCCAAGATCAATGATGTAATGAAACGTCGTCTTCAGGATATCAAAGCTCGTAACAACGGATTGGCAGGCTTGGCGAAGTTGAGAGTGCTCCACGGAAGATGCCAGGTCCAACACGAATACGTGCTTGTATAATAAGCCTGAGGAGACAATCGTCTCAAAAAGGAATCAACATCTGCACTGCATGGAGAAGAATTGTTTTACCTGTGATAACATTCCCGCCTGCAAAGCGGTTGTTGGAAATACCTTTGCTTCATCGTGATCAGAGAACCGGCAAGAGGCTGCATCAAAATGGGTCTCTAGTATGCGACGTTCTTCTTGAAGTAGCTTCCTAGCTTCTATCTCCGAACGCATACGGTCAACAGCTTGGGGTTGAGTCTGCAAGGACTCCAGTCCAGCCAGGCATGCGGACTTCATAAGTTCCGATGCAGTTACATGGTATCCTTCTTCCTTAAGTGCCCGCGAAAGTCCCACGGACTTGATGGAATCGAGACCCAAAGCGATGAACGATGCCCTCGGCGATAGCTGTTGTGGATTGACGTCCAAAAACCGAGCTACGATCTCCCTCAGCGGGTATAGAGCTATACTAATGTCTCTCTCCTCGCAAGGGTCATATTCACCAGCAGCGTTACTAACCAGTGGTCTGGATTCCGCCCGATTGACTGGGGACTTCCGAGGGACAATTACATGCGGCACTCCAGTAGCTACGATACTGCAAGCCGCAGACTCGAATTGAAGAAGCATTGATTCAATATTGGCAACTTGCGATTCGTCGCCATAGAAGGCTGCCTGGAGGACAAGTTGATCCGTCGAGACATCCACCACAATCTCCGCAGACAGGAAAAACTGAATGACGTTAGCTAAAGCAAGTATTACCAAATATGAGGTTGCAAACTCACGTCAGGTTGAGGTAATTCACTTCGCACAACATCAAAAAGCTCGTACTCAGTCTTGTCTTTGGGCGTGACCGAAAAAATAATATCGAATAAACCGGCGCCTGGCCTGACCCATTTCTGCACTTGCGCAAGTGGGACATTTTCGAACGGGATGGCGGCAATGATGTCCTCCTGTACTTTACTGAGACAGTTGGGGCTGTTGAAATTGACGCGCATAGGGACAAGGGATAGCAGGGGAAGGAGGGCATCGCCTACACCGTCAACGGGGATCAACCTACCTGACCTAATGATCTGAGCTGCGCGATTAGTCATGCCCGGCTCAAGACCATAGTAAGGCTTACCCCAAAGATTACATCTTCAGATTGATACAAATGAGTTGCGAGCACAGTGGCAAAGGTGCAAGTAAACACGGCCTGCAATGTCACTTGACGATGGGCAAGCATTTGTTGAAAGTATGAAAGCGGCGTATCAAGGGTTATGGTGACCCGTTTAGGAGAAGCTGGTTGGGTCACATCGACCAAGGCACGGTAAGACCAATCAAAATTACGCAGTGTCGACGTCCAATGGTCTCGGGCAGGAGATAAGTCCCGAAAAGCTACGTGCTCCAATATTTGATCGGGAGGAGTTAAGTTCTGAAGCCGCCTGCCACGATATGCGTCCTCGACATATTTCAGCATGCGAGGCAGAGAGATAGCGTCAAACAGTGCGTGGTGGATAGATAGTACAATATGAGTGCGGCAAGATCCATGGTAGAGGCGAAGACGAATGGGTGGTATAGAAGTTATATGAGTATTGATTTCCACAGTAGCTGCTTCATCAGCGAAATTGTTAGACAAGGTTTGGTTGTCGCCCGTGGTAATAGAATGCTCCCTCCATTGTAGATGACAGGTTTCACGGGACAAAATCACCTGGATCAAGGATTTTCCGAAGAAAAACACAGTTCTACCATCATCCCATGAATGAGACTCGAAAAGAATCAAGATATCGCCAAGGGACAAACCTTAAAACATCGATATCTGACACTGCTTTCGCCCAGGCGTTACGCAAACGCCGTAAAGACACACCGTCTCTAATATGCATAACGACATGCTGCACACACATAGTCGGTGAGCTCTCAGAGCGGTACAGAACTCCCTCTTGGATAGGGTAAGCAGGAAGAACACGATCTATGTGAAGATGCGGCAGCTTCTTCTGAATTTCTGGTATCCATACGGACGAGAAGTTGTTGATCTCCGGTGCTGTCGCTTCGGGTCGCGAAAGGACCAGACCTCCCAGCCGTGTTGACAGCGCGCGGACAGTGGGAGATTCCATGATTCCGGTAACAGGTATGTCGACATTGAAGGTCCTTTTGAATGCGGATGCAAGCCGTGCAAGTGACAAAGAATCCATTCCAAGAGCGAATAAATTAGTATGCATACCGACAGATCCGGTGTTCCCAATCGCAAAGTCTTCTCTCAAGAGCTTTAGTATCTGTTCTTCGAGGTCAACATTAGAACTGTCACTGTCCAGGCTGTCAACGTGGCCAGTAGTGTGTTCAGCTAGTCCGATTAATTCATTAAAGTCTAGATCTGAAAAGACCGAGCGCAAGATTTTGGTGTCCGCCTTGCCGTTTGCATTAAGCGGAAGCCAAGTGAGAGCTATTATATGAGCAGGGCGCATGTAACTGGCAAGTTCCCTCTCGCAAGCGTCGTGCAAAGTGCGCGAGAGATTCCTTCCTGGCTTCACTATTCCCGGTCTGGTGTTTCCCCGCCTTGCGGCAATAGACACTCCTGTGTCCCAGGAAATGAAAGAGACGAGTTGTGGTGCGCTGCCACCTCCGATGTCTGGGTGGGTCCCTAGAATAGTCCCAACTTCAAGTTTGAGTTGAAGGGAAGTTCGAGCAGCTTGCTGAAGTACAGCAGATACACCTTCGGCTTCGATACGCACTCCACGTAGCTTGATCTGAGTATCAATTCTGCCGATGATTTCCAATGATCCATCGGGCATCATGCGCGCTAGATCTCCTGTGCGATACACCCAAGAGCGTTGCTGCTGCCACTCGATAAATACTTTAGCAGTTAAATCTGGGCGCCCATGGTAGCCGCGCCCGACGAGGGGGCCGCCAACAATGAGCTCCCCGATAGCTCCCCGTGGTAGAACGTTGAGCCCCTGATCGACGACATAAGACGAAACATTAGCGAAGGCTCGTCCAACGTTGCCTTTAGGTGTGTTGCCATCCATAAATCGAGCGCAGCATCCTATGGTCACCTCACTTGGCCTAGTAAAGGTATAAGAGTGACATCGATAAGGAGTATTAGTTAGTTACCCGTAAAAGTTTGCAAGTCTGACTTTTGGATGATTCGCCCACTTGTCTAGAATCTGACATTCTAATTCCAGAGCCCGTAGCACATCATCATGGAAACGCTTACTGAATCACTGATTTTCTCTCCGCCACTAGCAATATATCGCAGTTTCATTCCACCCGTCGATTCATCCTCTTGAACGGTGCCCATGGTCGCATCAATCAGACTCGGCACGATGCCAACGTGCGTCACGCCCAAAAGACTGATATAATAAGGCAGATTCTCCAAAAGTATGCCGCGCGGCGCAGAAAGCGATACCATGCCCAGAGATAGGGGTACAAGGATCTCCGCAATGTGCACGTCGAATGCAACAGCTACAGTTCAGAGGTCAGGTTAATAGGATAGGCGAGAGGGAAAGAGTGTACTTACAGGCAACGCCGAGATACCTTCCATCTCGAATATTATCCATTCGTACAGTAGCGGCGAAGGAGCTCAGCGCTAGTATTGCTTCAGCGAGACCTTCATGGGTGAGTAAACAGCCTTTTGGAGCGCCGGTAGTGCCTGAGTTTGACGTCAGATTCACTGGATAGAAGTGAGTGATTTAATATTCACCAGACGTGTAAAGCATGTATGCCAGACTTTTAGGAACTGCAACATGTAGATCTGCCGTATCCATTTTCTGTATGTCTCGCGAGACATGATCGTCGTCAAGGTCGAGGATAATGTCCCCAAATATCTGGGTGGAATGCCTATGGGACTCCAAAATCACAAATCTGGCGCCCGAATCCTTTGCAATGTAAGACATCCTTTCATCCGGAAGCTCGGGATCGATCTTGCATTAGATCAGTGAACATAAGAAATATAGCTTCTTCGTACAAACCGGGACATAGCATCCCCCAGCACGTAGAACTCCAAATAGAACTATGTGAAACAGGCGGTTGCGGTCCATGCAAACAGCGACCCTGTCCTCGGGTTTCAATTGCCGAGATATCAAGTATCGAGCCAGCCTGTTGGCTTGAACATGGAGATCGCCATAAGACAGTGTTTCAGGGTCAAATTTGTCCTTAGGGCCCACTGATAGAGTAGGGTACCAGCACACTGCTGGAGCATCGGAATAGGCTTGAACGTAAGGGAGGATAAAGTCTGTGGCGATGGCAACTGGACGAATATGCCCGTAAACGGAAGCGCGAGCATCTGTGGAAAGACATTCGACGGCAGATGCAAGACCAACTGGGTAGGGAGGAGGAGATGAGATTTTTGAAGTGGGATTCTGAGCTGCGTACACCGACAAGGCCAATATCTGTGAAAGTAACTGATCGGCTGCAGATGGATGTATAAGGCACGATGATGTCCGGAAAGAGAGCAACCCTGCCAAGGGATTGAACAAAAGTACAGGAATTCTGCAGAAGTCGTCTGGTATGTGCAAATCTTCTGACCCCTCAAGCCCAAAGAGAGCCGTAAACAGTGACTGGTCCCTTTTCAGGACGAGGTTAGCCTTCAACTCTGATTCCGTGAACTTTGCGCCTGCGGATCCGTCCAGGGAACGGCGAGATTCATCTACTAGGTCGCCCCAAAGCATTGAGTCTGCATCCCAACGCAAACGACTCGGTATAACTCCGCCTACTGATAGAATACCGACCATAATGTCAGAGGACGCACAGTACAAGCCCAGTATGTTACAAAACGAAGCGAGCAGTAAGGCAGTAGAGTCGTGGATTTCTAGACCGCGCTCCTGGAAAGGAATCAAGTCGAGAGAAATAGATTTGACGTAGATGGTAGAATTGTCATGAAGGCGGCTGTCGGAAAGATCGGGCATCGCGACATGCTTGTAGCCTGTTAGAAAGGCATCCAAGTCCGAGTCCATGTCTTATAGAATGGTAGATCGAACCTGGTATATATTACCCGGACTACTAAGTAAGCGTTTAAATAGTTCTTTTTGATACTGACCTTGTGCCAAGTGAATGGTAGCAATAAAAGGTGTACATCATGATAACATCACTGGCATGTCGTACTACTACCAAATAATAGTGTGACCGTATATCAGTCTCGGCCTGAGCTCGGCGATCAGATGGAGATAACAGTGAGCTTATCAGATAAGGCGGATCCAACTTATATCCGAATAAATCCTTTTCTTTCATTCAAGTGGGTCAACGGTAAAAACCCTGCACAATATTCAGATTAGTACTGACGAGACTCGCAGGCAACGGTGACAGCTCAAAGACATTGTCACTTTAAATTAATTCTGACGTCCCTTCCTGAAGTCTTCTTCCATCAGACAGGGACTTGGATCAGTTAGGTAATGGTCATTCAATGTTGAAATGGTTATCGATTTTTAATAGCTACCCCATCGTGTTCAGTGTACTGACGACCGTTGTTCCTCGCCATGGTGTCACCGTGTACCATTTACAGTGTCATTGGCATTGGATTTGGTCCAGCAAATCTTGCTATTGCTGGTGCTCTCCTCGAGCAGCACAGAGATACAGCGGAGAAATCCCTCTTTATTGAGAGACATCACGAATTCCGATGGCATCCAGGAATGCTCCTTCCAGGCACCCGTATGCAGATCAGGTATGTGCAATTGTATGTCGAAAGCATTTTCAAAGAAACTGAGGGGAAGGAACATAAGTTTCCTGAAAGATTTAGCAACCCTAAGATCCCCACAATCTCCCATCACCTTCCTTGCATACTTGCATACCCAAAACCGTCTGGTTGATTTCATCAATCGGGGCAGCACTACTCCAACCCGAAAGGAATACTCGGATTATCTTGCCTGGGCTGCTGGTTATGTGCAAGATCAAGGCATCAATGTCGCTTATGGCGAAGACGTTATTGCCATTGAAGAAGAGGGTGAAGGAATTGTGCAGGTCCATAGCAAGGTACTTGCCATAGGGAAAACTAGAATTCGTCTGGCAAGTCAGTGTCAATCCATTGTAATGACCATGTACGATTTGACAGTGTCGCCCAGGAAATTTAATCATCTCTCCAGGAGGCTCGCCGCGGGTCCCGCGGTCTCTTCAGGCCATTTTGCCACATCCTCGCATTATTCACAGCTCATCGTACTTATCGTCTGTAGAAGCGATGTTACTCGTGACAGAAAGAACGAATCGGTCGCTTAGAATTGCGGTCCTTGGCTCTGGCCAGTCCGCCGCAGAGGTATCGCTTGACCTCCACGGGCGGCTAAAGGGCATGGGGATGAGTGCCGGTCAAGCACACGACCTGCATCTCATCATTCGTGGCGGCTCGTTGAAACCGAGTGATGACTCACCTTTCGCAAATGAGATATATAATCCGGAGTGTGAGCCGATCGCTACTATGCCGGAGTAACCGAGAGTACTAATAGTTTATTTCGCCACTTTCAGCTACAGATACAATGTATAACTTGCCAAATGACTCTGCACGGAGGAGAGTGATCGCGGACTATCAGAACACAAATTATGGTGCAGTAAATCCACGTACACTTGACTCGGTGAGTTAATGTCCTCGCTGATGATCACAGTTGATAACCGTGACAACAGCTCTATGAAGTCGTGTACGACCAGAAAGTTGAGGATGGTATTGCTAGACGCAAGGGAGCTATGCTTCCTAGTGCCGGCGCACGCATCACTGTCATACCCTACAGTAACCTGTTATCAGCGGAGATCAGCACACATTCTTCACAAACCCCTAACTTGAAGGAGATGGATACACTTTCAGTTGTTTTCCAGAATACTCTCACACGAGATGTTTCGGAGACGACATACGATGCTATCGTCTGTGCTACAGGCTACGAGCGACACTCGTGGTTGAACCTCTTGAAGTCATCCGGCATAGGCAAGCACTTTGGCCTGAGCTTTGCATCAGATAAAACTTGCCTTGCTGCTGAGCGCGATTTGAAGGAGGCCGTGTATGAGAAGGACTTGAAGCTAAAGACGGTTGAAGATATAGAAGATACACGCGAACCATGCACACCCTCGGAGAGCGATGCCTCCAGCAGGACGCCGCCTACATCCCCGAGTTTCTCAGGATTATCCGCAACAGACACACTCTACGTTTCGCGACGCTACAGACTTATTCCATTGCCAACGACCGGCCGTGAATTTGTTCCACGAATATATTTGCAAGGTGGTGCGGAGGAGACGCATGGATTGAGCGAGACGCTCCTGAGCGTGCTGGGAGTTAGGGCAGGGGAGGTAGTTGAAGACTTGTATTCGAATTGTTAGATATAATTTAGAGGAACTTGAAGCAGCCTTAAACACATTTGCACTTTTGCACTTGTATTATTCCCACGGCACATTTTACTCTTTTCTAACCTACAATACCGTGAAGCAGACATGCGGATCGAGAAGTGTTACTTTTGCTCAACGAATGTTTATCCTGGGCACGGTGAGCAACATAGATTCAGCACTACAAATAAAAGATCTCATGGCATTGTCAGGAAGTGCCTTTGTTCGCAATGATTCAAAGGTATTCCGGTTTTGCACTTCAAAGTGAGTCCATACTTCAGATACAGTGTCCCATAGTGAACCAAACCTTCAGATGTCACAAAAACTTCAAGCAAGAGACTTTTATTATGTTTTGTTTGCGATTGATCTGATGTCTTCCTAGAATGAAGCGAAATCCTCGCAAAGTGAGGTGGACGAAGGCTTTCCGAAAAGCAGCAGGGAAGGAAATGACGATTGTGTGTTGCTTTTCTCGATCTGAACAAACCCATGCTCAAATTTTACAACAAGGACTCTACGATCGACTTCGAGAAACGTAGAAATGTACCTGTCCGCTACGATCGCGAGTTGGTTAAAACTACGATTACCGCCATGAAACGCATTGGGGAGATTAAACAACGGAGAGAGCACGCATTTTGGAAGCAAAGGTTGTTATCATCATTGCCCGAATATTTTTAACCCGAAATAACTCTTTTCATTGCAGAATGGCGGTTGCTCGGGACAAACACCGCACGCACAGGACGAAGAAGCTGGCCGCGAAGTCGGTATCCGTCAAGCTTCTCGAGCCAACAGCGATGGAGACCCGTGAAACAAACGAAGTGCTGGAGAAAATTAAAGTGCCAGCGAAAAGCAGAAGTGCACTTATGCAAGGGGAAGGGCGTTCGATGGGTATGGACATAGATTGATCTGTACTATCTGTCGTCTTGTCATGCGGCATTGCACAGTATACCTTGGCTAATTCATGTAACATTTCGTCGGAGGAAGGAGAACAATGAAAGTGTGAAACAACAAACTGATCACTACGGGCTAATGAGTAAATGCTAATATATTACAGTGCGAGGGCAGAATGTTAGCGATGTTTGTATTTCGCCGCATTCTCATGGCGAATATTGGGATCCAGAGTATTATGAAGTCCCATCAACGTCTTACTGACTGCTTCAGAGGCACCAATCATGGGCTTTAGGACCGCGATTGGGACGGCGCGTACCACAGCCCGGACCGCACCCTTATTTTATGTCAGTTTGAAAAATCGAGCAAAGGTATATGCACTCACTTCATTTCCAGACTTCTCGTACACTTCCATAGGAACAGCGAGTATTGTTTGGGCAGCAGAGTGAAAGTTCCGTTGCAAACTGCGATAAGCAAATTGAACTCCTTCTGTGACGCCAGCGGGCTGAGTCGCATATCTGCTGATCAATTCTTCGTCTGGTCCCTCCCCATAGTCTTCATACGGTATGTGCAGCGTCTCTGCTGTAACGGAATCTTTGAACTGGCCCCCAAGCACGCCTTCAGCTTGCTCTAGAATGACTTGAGTGCCGGTAGCCAGCCGAGCCCCGAGTTTGATAGCCTCCATTGCAGTTGACTGTACGAATGCCTTAGTACCCTTCTGAACACCACGGACGATGCGCCCGTCTTTCTTGTACTGTGCAATAGGTAGCAAAACGAGATCTGCTACTCCAGAGCCGACATTGACCATAGAACGAATGGGCGCTACGCCAGAGATGACATCCACAAGTTGGGTCGCTTTAACATCTGGCGTCCAGAGATCGTTTAATGTATCAAAAAACCGGGGCCAACCCGTGATCTGTAAAGGTTGATAAATTCACGAAAGGCGAATCAAAGCAGCACGCATACCCCGTGCAATGTCAGGTGTCTTAAAGTCATCTCCGCGCCATCAAAATGGAAGAAGTTCATGAGCTCAATCGTTCTTCCCTCTCGCAGGGCTCTGTAATCCACGCGTCGAGGTTTGTAATCAAGCTTGAGATCAATCGGAAAGACCTCTGCATGCTCTGCGGGCAGGGATCGATATAATTATCAAATTAGTGATTGCAATTAGAAACATACGAATATATGTCTCCTCGCTGGGAGTATCGGCAGGTGCCGACGGACTATCAGGATCTTTGAATGCGAAGAACTTCTTCAAAAAGTCAAGTGCATCCTGATCAACATATAGTCGCAACGGCAGGAGTTTGGCCTGTGGCAATAATTTTCAGCCCTTTTAGTACGTCTTAGCTCACACGTACTCACCCGTAAACGTGTTTCCTCGGAGGGATGAGAGGGAGACGGTCGGACTGTCTTGAGCTCGACGCGAACCATACTGGAGTCTGTCTCACGGATATTGCCTCGAGAGTCCGATCGTAGTCCAGTCAGGAATTTTCTCCAAGTAGACGTTTTGACGTGATCCAAAATTTCAGCGTCCTTCACTACGACGAGTGTCCTGGAGACCAGTGCATCTTTTGGACGATAGTTATCAACTTCAGCATCTAGACCGATTAATCTGATTTCGATACTTGGGCCCTTAGATCTTGTCAATCTCCGCCCATGGATGCGAGCGGATGGCACCCTCTGTTGTTGCCCAGGCGATGCTGGAGGGAGGGTTTGCCAAGAGCTATGGCTTTCTGTTTCCGCTTCTGCTTTGTCGTTGAGTTCATCATCAATGGCTGCGACAAGAGCCGTCGGATCAATATTATCAAAGTCCTGATCAAGGCCGATGTGAATCGAGTTAAACAACATCGCGCTTGTCTCCTCGATGCTGGGGTCTGGGGTCTGGCCAGTTGCAATCAGCTGCCTGATCTTGGCTAACTTCTTGCGCATATCCTTGACTTCTTGCTCCACGATTTTCCGTGTGCGGGGCCAATCGTAACCATCGTGTAGGAAAAGGGATATGTCGGAGTCATGAATGCGCACTCGGACAATCGTCTCGCGTAGACTGCCAGATAACTCGATTACAGAGGATACAAGCTAATGGAAAAAAAACCATACCTAGCCATATCACCCGTATTTTCCGGAGGAATCGTGTCGTAATGATGCTCGATAGGACGGATGGGCTTGATGATGCGAATTGTTTCGCCTCCTACATTGGAAACAACGTTCACCTTTCCAGCTACTGGTGTTGCGCAGCTGTACTCATTCGCGTCGAAGTCATCTAGGTCATCATCTTGAAGTTCTCGCAAACCGGCGGCGGAACCGAAGTCTTCGTCCAGGTAGTAGGGATTCGTCGGTAAGTCGTCGTTGATCATATCGGCTGCAGTGCCAACATCAGGAATTCGCCTGAAAGCTTGCTCGTCGAGAGATGCTGAAGAAATAAATTTAGTTATCCTCGCTTGTTCTGCATCAATAAGAACAATCACCCATCATGCCCTGTTCGGGCGGATGATAAACCAGGGAAGCGGGAACCTTCCTGCCGGTCACTATCGGTCTACAGAATTATGATAAGCAACACTGAAAATTGCAGTAAGATGAGTGCATACTTCTCAGGGGAGTGGGACTTGAAGATGGACGTGAAGTCACCAATATAGCCTGCCAGCGCAGCTATAGTATCCGCGCATAGATGCACCCTTAGAGTGACTTGGTTCACAAGTACCTACATTTCATTGAGCGATGAATCTTAACCCGGCACAGTTGGACTTACGCCAATGCTTGGAGGAACACATGCGTTATCAGTCTTAAATACAAGGTCCAAACCTGCAATATCTGCAATCGATGCAAAACCGGAATTCTGCGGAAGAGCGTTATCCTATTGTTTTACTTGTGAATTGAAAGAGAGAAACCTTCCACAAGTGGAGACTGGATTCTGCGGACGGCTTGGCAGAAATTGGACCGGCGAGGGCATCTGCTATGGAGTCGACCAATAAGAAGGACAATGAATGAACTAGCAACTTGAGTTTGAACTCGCTAGAATTGCCAGCAAGCTCAGTGTTTAGCTCGGCTTCACCAATGTACAGGATTGTGGCACCGGGGTGACTGGGGGCATACGACTTAATCGACACGTCGGTAATTGCGAGAGTAAAAGACGTTCGCTCGGAAGGAACGACTGATTCGAAGACCTTACAAAAATCATTGATATGTTTTACCCCAAAAAGGGCACACCTACCCCCGGCGGAGCTTTCACGAACTGACCTACGTCCGAAATCCACTGCAAATCAGGATAAAAATGGCATGTGAAGCCCCAGAGAGTCAACCGTATTTTGGTTTCTTTCGCACTGGTCTCTGGAACAATAAGGGAAGTGAAGCGAGCCTTAACCATTGGCCTTGGCACAGAAGACTGGATTTCGTGAGGGACACATGCGCGACTAATAGATATGGACAACCTACCAGACTGCGAGGTAATGTCAGCACGAGGAGAGGTATGAGCTCCCACTTTGGTGACACCTCGCCAACGTGAAGGTCCATCAAGCTTGAGGTTATGACAGTCTCATCCTGATTGGCGTTAGCAAAGTGAGTATTAAATGCCACTCTCTTCTGGTTCACAGACCTTGCCATCAGGTTTCAGTTCAACGAGGACATCAATGTCTGAGGCGGATATGTCAAAAGGACGAATCGAAGGCAAGGAAGTTGGGGAACGAGATATTAAGATTCTGATTAAAGCTGCACGTCGAATATATCAGCTTAGCAGTAAATGAATTGAAATCAACTCTACCTTCCGCGATGATCACTTTCACAGCCGTCTCGCTTTGTTTCGGCGTTGACACTTTAGTGCCGAAGCTGCTCTCGTCACTACCCCGACTCCCAACGCGCCTTGATTTCGCGAAGAACCTGCTGCCGATTAAGCTCGGGTTACGACTTTGAGCGATTTCAGTATCAGTTCCATCCGCATCGGTGAGCTGCTCGATGGCTTGTGTAACGCTGTCAGCCCAAATTTGCAATCCATCAAAGACCAGCTTTTCAAGGACGACGTTGACCAATGGGACGTTGATGATGATGGATGCCCTATTTGTCGACGAAGAAGTAGATTTTGATGAAGCCAGCTGCGTCAATTGAAAACGAATGGGAAGGGAGTCCGGTACCCGTTCCGACAACAGCAATGAAGCCTGCCCGGGATACATGTTATCCGTTTCTGGTAAAGAACCCAGCGACACGAAGGCATACGCCTTTGATTCGCCGGGTGTATATGCCAAAACAATTCCTCCGATACGGCCACTCCAGAGTTGTCCCGGTGGAGTTCTGACACCGCGATTCCTTGTTTCACTGCCGTCCCCGAACCTGATAGTCGGTGGTTCTTGGTCAAGAGGTTTGTTACACATCTGCACATCATGAATATCCAATATAACGCCTCCTGATCGGGAAGGCCGCAGAGACCGTGAGTTGCATCGAACCTCGGCGCGGAGGGCAGGTAGGTTGATGCTGATCTTCAGACGAGACGTCTGGTTGGATTTGGACTAAAAATAGACAGAATGATAAGGTCAGATATATCCCAAACTGTAGATTACATCCTCATCTACCTTGGGTGTGGGGTTCTTGGCTTGTTTGTGGTAGGGTCTCTGTCTCGATGATGGTGCACCGGTCCGATAGT
This sequence comes from Rhizopogon vulgaris, assembly GCA_002995295.1. NCBI lineage: Eukaryota > Fungi > Basidiomycota > Agaricomycetes > Boletales > Rhizopogonaceae > Rhizopogon > Rhizopogon vulgaris. The sequence continues at coordinate 55,496 of PVYP01003207.1, forward strand.
CAATACCCAACTCCAAGTCGTCCAGGACAAGTTTTTCCAAACGCTTTCTCTCCCTCTCTCGTTCGAGTTGCTTCTGTGTCATAAATGGAGTGTTGAGGACGTCAAGTTCATCGTTGCTTGTTGAATCCTCTTCTTCAGCGTTATCCAGTGGACCAGGCCACTGAGATATCTCTGTAGTGTCTCGAGTAGGAGACCCCTGAGCTATGATTTCCTCGAGAAATTTGAGCATACCGCCGCCTTCAAGCATAATATCGACGTCGAAGAATACATGCAATGGTGCAATACGAACGGTGATGTCGGTCGAGCTCCCTGAACGGGCACTTGCAGGTGATACATAAGCGGTGACGGTAAGAGCACTAGAAGGAGACACCTTGTCAACCCCTTCACTCAACAAAGTTGCTGCGGTAGGCTGTGGGGAAGTCGGCAATGCGGAAAACTTGGACGGCAGACTCTGTACTTGTTGATCCTTCCCTGCTGTGGACTTCACTCTCCAGGTCGACAACTTTGAAGTGCCTCCTGTAAGTTTCGCAGCAGTCCAATCGACCACCTCGAAAACCGGCAATGTTACTTCGGAAAGCGCCTGTGCCGGGACCGGTGTCGAAGAGAAAGATGGGCGACAATGACTGACAACATATTGATTATGCAGATGATGATCTGTAATTAGGAGGGGTAATGCAGCTTGCGACTCGTCCTTTGCACTCCGGGAAGAGTGGTACGTGAAGATCGAGAGATTTGAGAGGAAGATGTTGGACGTTATCGAAGAAATCGGTGCTGAAGCATCAGTTTCACTTCCAGAAGCTCCAGATAAATCAAGGGAGCCTGAAATATTCTCCAGCAGCACACGCAAGTATGTTGAAGGCAATCTTGGGGGAATAAGTGGGTTCTGGAAAAATGCTTCCAGCAAAGGAACTTCCTGGTCTAGGATCTCAGAGACCAAAAGGATTACGATCCCGCGGATGTTCAGACTTGCGTGCAAGCCGCATGGAAGAATCGGTGAGCTTGGTGTCGCCTCAGGATTTTGAGGACTAGCACCAGCGTCCTTGGCTCCGCAGTAATCGAGCATTTCCAACAGCATGCGAACGTGACATGCACGAAGAGCACAAGACATGACGGCAATACTGATGTTGAGACACAATGCTTCATCCTGGGCTACGATGTTCTCCGCAGGAGGTGAAACTCCCTCATGCTCAACGGACGCTGGGTGCGCTACGTCATGCCTTTGGCTGCTGGGCGGCGTTTGTAGTCGAACCACGATAGGGTCTGCACCCATAGAAAAAATAAGATCTCCCGTGGTCCAGTGAGGTGTAAGGGTATCTCGATTGCCCATTGTGTAATCGCGCGAACTTGGCTGAACTATATCTCCTGTATGGAAGTCGCCGATGGGCTCTAGGGCTGCTGGTAGGACGGCTGAAGAGCCACCACCAGTAGTGGAGACTGCGCTCTGATACATGCTGCTGATAACTGAGCTAGACGGGGACTGACTACGCGGTGGAAGAGCAATAATGGACTGTGACATCATCATCTGCGTTTCTTCGTCGATGGAGGACGAATAAGAGGACGCTGGCGACACTGGACGAGGAGGTCGTGTATGATCGTTCAACGTGCCACAGGACGAAGCAGGTGACACAGGCGATAAGGTACGTGGTGAGGAAACAGGGCGATGCGAAGTGGTTCGAATGTTTCGAGATGTTACGGTGACACCTGATATTGAGACTGTGCGTATGTGGCCACTCCGCGGGCTCACTCCAGAATTAGTATTGCCTGACGGTCCACCCTCAGCACTCTGCTGACTTGGAGCACCCGACTCCGTACCATATGCAATTTCGGGTATTGACAGAGTAAAGCTTGAGTGTCCGGGATGAACGATGACTATTTTCGTGTCCACAGCAGAGAATTCAAACCTCGAAAGTAAATGTTCGAAGAGGGTGGCAAATAAAGATACCCCAGAAGGGTCCGATTCAATACCAATGTCTTCTTCAGGGTGTGAATGAGTAGGGGAATCTAGCCCACCGGGAAAATGGTGACTCTCGTCAACGCCGTGTGGTGAATGTAAGGACTCTCGGAGAGTTGCTTCTTCCCGGGGGGTAAGCTCGCCATGAATGAACGTCTCTGCTACTGATGCAACAGACTGTGCAAGATTGACACCCATGTCTGGAGAGCCAAGATCCGATGGAGACGTCGCATGTAAGGTGAGGTGCAGTGACTGTACTGAAAGCCCTACACTAGAAGTGAGAGGATTGGGGAAAGGTATCTGTGCAGTTACACATGATATGGAGCCATCATGGAGTCTGAAGGGTAATCCTGATAGAAGCTTGTTGATCGCCTTTGTGAAGCAGTCAATAAATGGGAAGTCAGACCGAGAGGTAAGGACCGAACCTGGTCATCTAGCTCAAGATCCCTCACTTGCACGACACCAGAACCTATCTGTGAATCTATTTGGTGAAGATCGAGCTGCCCTGGCTTTAAGAAATGTCCTAGTGATTTCTTGAGGACGAACGAAAGAAACCGACGCTGGATTCCGGAGGGCAAGGAGAAGTCGAATGTAGGAAGCCCGGAGAACCAGGAAGAATACCAGGTAGACATGATATGAACGTTGAGGTGAGTTTAAGATCGAAATTGGTTCATTGCCCTGTAGCGCTCTGCATAATATTGTAGAAGCACGTAGTACGTGTTGAGCCTGCTGGGCAGACGGCAAGGGGCGTAACACTATTTAGTAGCACTGGCACTTGCGCTACCGTTCGGAGTTGCCTTTTTCGTCTACACCCCTGCTGCGTGTCATACACATTGCAATTATCCACTAAAGTACAAAGTACGCTAAAATGCCATCTCAAAACATTTCCTCACCCTCGCACAAAGCTCTTTTAAGAGGCTAGATAAAAACGGTATGAACACGTTACGCAAGGAATGCTCGCAGACTTACTTTGAACTAAGTTAAGCTGACCCGCGAGGCGTGAGTGCAATCCGATCGTCGTCTAGTGGTTTGACTATGTATGCTTCCTCAAGAAGCCATTCTATATCAGCACTGGCCCGCAAATAATCAGCCAAGCAACTCAGGCTATGGTGAATACAATCCATTTACATGAATTCTTCCCGGGTGGTCTCGATCGCCTGTGATACGCTCTCGAACACATCGGCTATCCAAACTCCATAAGGAGTATTATTACCTTGAAGCTGACTAAGGCTAGAAACTATGGCAACCTGCGTCGCTCTCAATTGAGCTCGCTGGCCATAGTATGATACAACTTGAAAACAAGGGCTAATGCGCAACGAGGAGCCAAAGGAAGAAAGGGGACTCGGAGTTCGGGAGAATGTGCGAGGATCGGCTACCTGAACGATGGCAGAATGAGTGGTCTCCGGCCCAGGGGCCGGAAGTAGCCTGGGACTCGGAAGTCTGGATGTGGCTTGTACTAGTACTGGTGATTCCGAATTGGAGCTCGAGCCCTCGCCATGATCAGCATACGACTGCGGTAACGGCGCGCCTGTCTGAACTGAGTTGACATCTTCACCTTGATCATTCTCGGGCAGATCAAAAAATGAATAGTGCAGTTGGTCCGAGTCGACCCCGCCATGGGCATGCGAAACTTCTCTTTCGAGTTCTTTTGTGACGACTCGGACCGTCTCCTCTGCATTGGAAGCCTGCATAAAAATATCTTGACCACAGCAATGACACATCTGGAACATGTACCTACGGGTGGTTCTCCAAGTCTCCCAATGGTCAAACTTAGCTTCATACATTCGAGAGTATGAAACATGGCTTGATGAAATCCTGCCGGAATCATTGCTTCTATGTCGATAGATTTTCTATTGCTGAATTGTACGAGTTTGCCCATTACGCAAGCTAGAACTCCGTCGCTAGATCATAGTAAAAGAATTAGCATGGATTTGAATTTAAGGACATGACGCACAATTGTCGTACCGTGGCCGAGAACATCAACGGATCCTGTCCTACTCTGTTGATTAGTGACCCACGTATACTTCCTGTACCATCTTCGAGGTTATAGGACCCTCGAACATCACTGGTATCCGAGGATAATATAACATGTGTCACAAGTAGGACCTTGATGGATTTCAGTTACATCGAGTATCTTCGATCTTAGGTCGCTAGCGGAGACACATTCAAATCGCAATTGCTCACCTTACTGAACTTGGCCCCATCAAGCGTGAATTCTACATCGTCGTCCAAGCGTTCTGATCGAAGAGCCTGATAAACCGTGACCGGTCTGATGGAATCTGTTTCGGAAGATTTGACGAATGTCGTTTCCACGAGTGACTCAGAATCTTCCATGATGGCGGTGTCAATAATGGGAGTGGAAAGCAGTGGACAGACGGCAAGGTGCTTCAAGGTCTTCCAGGTTATTACTGATTAACGCCGCTGTTCTGAAGATCTACTCCTGCGTACATGTTCACGAAGTTGATCTATCCGATTCGAGGCATGTAAATACTTAACTACTAATACTTTTGTCGATCTTCCAAAAACAAACTAGAGACTAGCTACACTGAACAACAACTGAGCAAGGTTCAAAGAATCTCGACATACAAAGTCATGGTTAAACGCATGGGCGCATTATGTATCAAACAGCGATCTGAAAGTGTGAATCATCCATAGTAGTAAAGAGGATGCCATCATCCATCAATTTATCCAAAGCATCACTGGGGTAACCGCGTCAGACTAGTCGAGGACAGTATGCGTTATGAGACAAATACCTGATTGTGAGAGCAGTACCCCCAACAGCACGCGCAATAGCACCAACATGCACGCCTTCCTCATTAGCAGGTTGACTCTGGATGAATGTTACAATTTCGTATTGTAACTTCGGCAGATGAGAGAATTGACTACTGTCAACGGGTGCATGCGACTGGGCTGCGTATGCGGAGCTTCCGGCGACATTACCCTGTGCATTCGGGGCATGCGGAGTCGTTGATGGATTTTGGCCAGGACGAAGGGGCTGCTCAAAAATATTAGATCACGTAATTACTTTGATCTGAAAGTATACCGGTCCCCTCTCCCATATTAATGTGACCGACATTGCCTCCAAAAGGTGGAAGTATATCTCATGAGGCGACTTGAGTGGTCGTATATGATTCGCATTCACGTATCGCTTGTTGCCAAACATCTTCAAACCGCCGGATACGCGTACGTATGATCCCTCACTGTCCTCACATTAGTTTCGATATTGCAGCATACGATGAATGGACTTTACGTGATGGTATTCGACCCCGTCTCTTCTATCGAGGAATCAATCCAATGTCGAGCTTCGATACGACCCGTACCATCGTCAATCCAGTATAAGTTGTTGGTGGCCTGACTCTGTATTGATACTACGTGTCCAACGACTGTAACCTGAACATTCACGATTCGTCCAGCTGACCGCACTTAGTGAAATGGATGAAAATTACCTGGCCAAGTTCAGTGTCATCCAGCATCCACTCCGCGTCCGAATGCGCCTGTGTTGCATTCAGGAGCTGGAAGACAGTGAGAGGTCGTAAGGAGTGAGCTATTTCACTTTTCTATAATGCACTCTGTTCAGCAGAGTATTTGGGAGGTAACATAAACATACACGGCCAGCTCCTCCCGGGCTACCGCTTGTGCTTCCGTATGGCGATCCACCAGTCGTGTATCCGCCACCACCACCACCAGTATTTCCGTAGAAGTCGTGGGCTTGTCATTCCAATTAGTGGGACTTTCAGAAATAGTATAGCTGCTTACATTGACTCATATCTTGCAGGAAGCGTTAGTGTTGAACGGTGAACCTTAGTGTGTGGGTCCTCGCGGCGAGCAGTGAAGGATAATTGAGAGCAAACGCGGCGCGTTGTGTCACAAGTCACGCGTATTACGTGACTTAATGCCATCAAGATGTCACGAATCAAGATGGATCAAGCAAAAAACCCAAGTTTAGTATGGCAGTAGTATGTAGTGAGTGGGGAGCAATGAGTAGATGTAATGTAGTGTGCAATCCAGAAATCAGTCGTCTAAAGTAAAGGGCCAAGGGCTTATTGACCGTAATTGGTGCAAATCTTAATCATCCCTTTCGAAACACCCTCGAGTACCTTTTTGCGCGACTCGCCAACGTTCTTTGCTATGTTGAGCACAAAGTCATGATGCAGCTACAGAACAATGATGTTAGCAAGTAATCTGATAATCGAACGCGTGTTCCTACCTTTGGAGAAACCATGACTGGTTGACAGGCCTCAACGAAGCTCTTTCGTCGTTCAACTGACCCAGCTACTTCGGCCATCTTCGATAGGTCATTAGACATTGTCTTGAGTACAGCACAGGCCTTCGAGCGAATATCCTTGAAGGATTGCACGAGCTGAAAAAGAAGGAAGCTTAGAGACGTCTTAATGAAGTATAAAATTCCACTTACTGCCCCCAATTTGTGAATTTTGACAACAGATGCGGTCTTGAAGCGGAGAGTCTCCACCGCAAACAAAAGGAAAGCCTGTGGCCAGAATGAATAAACATAAACAAGAACCCAGAATTCAAGCGTACTTCTTGGGTGAGTGTTGTTACATGTAGCAGGTCCGAAGGGAGGCTCTGGCTCTGCTGTAACTGCACGAAACGGGCATGCATATCTGTGAAGAGAGTAGGCAGTGAGCAGGCTGCATTAAGACCAAAACGTACGCTCGAAGAACTCTGCCACTAATTGAGGCGGTTCATTCACAGGAGGAGCCTCCTCGTCCTTCTTCGCATGTCCATTAGCGTTGGCGTCGCCATTGAGGGCCTTCAGGTCAACACCCCTTAACGGCAGCCCGGTCCTAATCTCATTCTGTTTGTTAGCCTCAGCAAGCACCACAGCTGGAGGCGGGCGCGTGTGGTTATGGTAGGGCTCGAGCCAGTCACCGAGAGCAGTGGCCCATTCCAGGAGTTGCAATTCATCAGGCGTTAGCTGACGGATAGTTAACATGGATCATGCCTCCATCATAACGCCTTACCTCTGCTGCTTCTTCAGGCTTTCGGATGGCGAGACGTTCCTTGAGAGGAAGCTGTACCTCTGGTTCTGGACTCTTCTTTGGCCGGTCACCAATCAATAGCTTCTCCTCTACAATATCGTCCAGATCACTGGCATGCTGGAAAGCACGGATGTAGATTTTGAGGAAACACCACAACCATCCTTGCTATTTGAGAACAAGCTCAAGAAATGCAAGTGTCAAAATAGAAGAACAACTTACTCCAGTCGAATTGCCAAACATAAGGGTCTGGTCATTCAGCGAAGATTGACACGGTGGTTGGTAGTTAGTCAGCATGCCAAAGTCCCGGTTGTCGTGGTGGACTGAGAACAGGGTCAAGAAATGTGTATGAATGAAGAAGCTGGAGGCCCTTACAGCGATCAAAGACGAACTTTAGCTCTATCAGCTCCATATCTATCAGGTCAGATCCGATAGGCTCGTGCGTCATACGCATGCGAACATGCTCAAGCTTGACGACATCACGTTGAAGGGAGTTCTCCAGCTTGTCGTCAAACGAGACAAATTCTGGTATCTGTAGGACGTAAACATCGGCAGCACAGTGAGTGTACGAAACCCCTACCTGACTGTATTTCTCCGCTGTGAACGCGCGGATGATAAAATCTGGGGTCTATGAGACATGAGAGGGAGGCTAAAATACAGGGAAAGCCCCACTCACATCCTGGGAGCTACTGAGATAAATCTGGCTGGAATCTATGCATTCTGACGGGTATGTCATATCTCCAGTTGCACAAAGCGAGAAGGTCGATGCTCGTGTGAGGAGGAAGTGGGAAAGTGTATCGTTTTGGACTTGCTTTATGTTGATGGCACGGTAGTGTTCCACTGCCAAGGATGGAGCGCCTGTAAACTCATTCATAAGCCCCCCAACGTATCGACATGGTAGGAACACTTACCAAGTAGACGGTATATGCGGACCAATAGCAACCGAATCTGGAATGACATGCGGCTCTTCGTCAACGCAAATTCCAACACTACAGCGGCATTATATAGATGAGTCTCCTCCTTGGTCATTGTCCACAAGCTGACAAACGCATGTCCGGCCAGTATCGCAAGATCATCAGTAGGCTGCAGTTCTGTCACAGGTAAGCTAGAGCCTAAATCTAGTCCTGCCATGTACTCTTCGATATACTTGGAGGCCAAGGATGACTCTGAATCTATGGATATATCGGAGGCCACGATGTTGATCCGTTGTAGCTTCCGCACGTTGACCACCCGCTGCAAATCCCCCATGGTAGCCTATGGTACCAGACGGGCTTAGGACACGGGTGGACCAAAACAAGAAGGCAGTACGCACAAATGAGGGTTCTTGAGATACAAGGAAGCTTATCCATCGCGATTTTGCGTCAGCAGCAAGGTCCGCCACATAAGGCCGCAAATCTTCGAAACAACACGCCTTGTCACCGAACTGAGAGAAGTAGTCCTCCATCGATCCAACAAGAGCGCTCTCATCTGTAGAATATCTGAATGAGTATGTGCAGCTCCCAAGGCACGATTTATCACACCAGAGGATATCCCGTAAGACAGCGCTTTTTTCTCGAGCTCTAAAATTGCCAGGGGAGCAGAACGGTTTTTCGAGCCATCCAACTCTGCGATTTCGGCAAGGAAAACGCGTGTTTTCTCGATATTCTGGGAACATTCTGACTTCCTCTCTTCACTGATATCGGACCCCTGCACTGGAACAAAAGCCGCGTCGAGTACAGAAAGGAACTCAAGCCAATTGCGATCGCTGAGGTGGACGTCAGGCTACATCAAAAGTACCGCCCTGGGTTCACTCACTTGTTTTTGATCTTCTCTTGGGCACGTTCCCCTTCTTCTCTATACAGACCGCGTTGCCGCCAGATCTCCCGACGAGTCTCATTACACACAAGACTCGCTGAACAAATAGACTTGCCAACATCACTTTCCAACAAAGTATTCGCTTCATCCCAGAGTTGAAGCTCCTGAAGGATGATTAGATGCAAATGGAAGCGATCCACGGCCATATACGGAGGCGTTGGACACGACGTGACATGTCGGTGAGCTAGTTTGTAAAGCAACGTGCGAATGTTTTGAGGAGTGCTAGGCTCGTTCGCCTAGCCGACGATCAAAACATGTTCTTTGTAACATAATCACCAATGTACGAACCTGAAGAATCGCACCTATCACGCTCCAGTAAATGTACCGGTCCTCCTGGAATTGTTTGTGCATCCGCGTTGCGACCTCAAACACCATAGGTCTTTATAATAATAGAGACAAGTGGAGATCGCTCACCTGTTGACAAGACTTCCAGTTGCCAGTTCGCACATGAGCGAAGAATGTTTGTACACCAAGTTCCTCGCTCTGCGGTTGGTGCTTAAATGCACTATCAAACATGGCCACCATGTCTGAGTCTGTGGTTACAGAATGGTGTCAATACATGCACGGAGGAATAGGAAATCATGATGTACTTCTGGCAAGGCCTTTGAGGACGTGCGTCATGACGGATAGCGTTGAATCATCTGTCACGACGGTAGCGAGGATCTCATCACAGATAACCAACGCATCTTCTACTTTTTGCGAACGCGTCAATGCAAGTGCTTTCAGAGCCTACATTGGATGAGATGTCAAGCCCCTTGCACGAAGGACAGCAATGCACGTACTTTGACAAGACTATTATTGGGATACTTTTTCAGTACCTTATTACTTGCATTGATGGCAGACTTGTTTGATCCATGGTCCAGAGCATCTAAGGCCGGTTAGTTCGGAGGAATAAATTACGCGTTGACGATGGCGAACCGTAGATGGGACGAATCTGACGTTCGAGGGCAGCTTCAGACATGTGGGATGAGGGGGTCTGGATGAACTGAATATGTTGTCAAGGATCAAACGAAGTAGCAAGCAGGATGTGACTGAAGTTGTTGGTCAAGTAGAAGTTGTACCACTTACCACACGCGAATTTTTTACAAGTCTTTCTTCTCCAAAAGGTTCCGGATCCGTAACCCGGCGTGGCGGTAACTAACTTGACGGCGAGGTCAAAGGCGAGGCCGGATGTTTACCGTACACTTATTTAGTGTACTGTCAGACTCTCACCTCGTCGAGCATGACGCCTGTCTTATTGTCTCGGTATGTACCCACTCAACTCAAGTTCACTACGCTTAAATATGCTTACCCACAAACAGCGGATTTGACCCAGTGCTAGGCATTTTCACAGGTTACTTTGCCTATTACCTCCACGAAACAAATCCACGTACCGCACGCGCGCCTGACGAACGTCTTACGGCGCTCGTGCAGTGGAAATGGGCCAAGTGGAAGCATGCTCGAGATGAAAAGCTCGATGCACTCGAGAGAGCAGCAGAAGCATCCTCCAGAGTGCCCAGTTGACCCCTCTTTCTTTTGATGTGTACGTTCAGGAAGATATGTAGTTGGTATGTAGTGATCAGTTCTTGGTTGTCTTTTGTGCTAAATTCGTCGCACAGTTGACGATATTGGATCGGCATGGCAGATGCATCTCAGTGATATCTTCATCGTTTCGAGGCTGCAACTCTGATGTCATTCACGTAGGATATAAAGTCATGGAGATTAATGCTATCGATATGCAAAATAATATGACGAGTAAGATGAGCGCTGAGCACTCAGAGGAATGCCCAATCACGCAACCGGTTCTACAGCTTCAAGCTCGAGCTCAGAAGGAACACGCTTTGAAGCGAGGTCTTGAACCAACAAATCTCCATCAACGCCACCCATCCGCTCACAAAGTGTCAGTGCCTTCTGATGGAATTCGGGAGGCACTCCCTCAGCCTTCTCTGGTAAAAGAATATGAGGGAGAATGCGAGTGTGAAACAATCGATGAGTCACAGATCCACCCTAATGTGATTGACGCGTCGTTGGTGATCGCAGACACTATATTTCAGTCTTAAAGAGTCAGCATGAGGGAAAGGACGCACAAATTGATGATAGACACCGCCCACAACAGCTTGCACCGCGTCCCCCATTACTTTGTAAAGACCGACACTTCTAACGATACCAGGGTTTGCTGTTAAGGCATGTTCCAATTCCATATCAGCTGGCTGATTTGCAGATGATATTTTTTTGTGGGTCCGTAGAAGATCTTGGGAGACTGTAGGGGTCCATCGCAAAACGCGACCGAGGGACCAGCGAGGGGCAATGTGTTCGCCGAGGAGGTAGGTGTTTAAAGCGCGAGAAGATAGGAGTTCATAGTCGTGCTGGGGCTGGTTTCGCGTGGCAGAATGCAGGAAGAGCAGATAGTAAGACTCAAGGACGCGACGCCCTGATGGATGCAAAACATTGAGTACCTGATACCTTATATGATGGATGAGCAGGCCATACCTACAAAGCTGAGGCGTCCATTATGCCCGTGGACAGCCGCCTTATTGTGACTTCCATGAGTGAGGATACGCTGTGCAAGCTCGGGTGGAAAATGGAGGGAAGGGAAGATGTTACTTAAGTGAGTGGCCAACTGGGCGCCATCCTCAGACCCGGGTGAAAGTGTTGGAGCAAGTTGGGGAGCTCTTTTTAGGGAACTGAGGGAGCGACGAAATACTTTGGACATAGACGTCGTTCGCGAGTTTGTACTGGATACAAGTTTTACTTGATGGTTGCCCAATAAGAAAAAGTGTTGGTTATCCATAAAAGGTAAGTTGATGATTTGCTGGTCCGTGCATGAAATGACAAAGGTATATAAGGAGGTGGGCAACTACATGAAATCTTCATACTTACCTTGATGGCATAGGCTCCTTCATCTACCTGGGTTTATGGGCCTTGGGGACCCTTCATAGCACGGCGACCCTGTCCACACAGAGGGTAACCACGGTTTGTATGGGCTCCGGCTCATGCACCGTCTCAATATTTTCCTGTCCTGCCACGGCCACTCTGGCTGGGCAGGCCGTTTTTTTTCGACCTTTCGCTCTCCTAACCCTAACCCTATTCATGTTTTCTGTTCCACTAAATGTAAAGCTCTAAACTTGTTATCACAATCGGACTTGTTACATTTATATCAATATCATTGACTAGTGGCTTCATCAAGTATACAGTACAGATGGTGCATCACCCCATGAAATATGTTCCTCTCATCAGCATCTAGCTCATCTCCTGTAGCTCCGGCTTTTCGAAGCGCGATTCCAACCACAACACTCCTTCGGTCTACAGCCAGTGCTCTCTTTTCTTCTTCAACCCAAATAATGGTGGCAATTTGTGCTGCATATAGTGAATGAAGAGTCTGCAAATGTTCAGAGGGAGAGCCGCCAAGTAAGGGGGTGAGTTGAATGCCTGCAGGGGGCGCTGGAAACTTAGAATCCAAATTTTCAATGGGATCATCGAAATCGTGCGGAGACGATAATGGCGTGGTTGAAGGGATGGAGGCTTGTATCTTTGCATCAAATATCAGTAATTGAATCAGTTGTAAATGCTGCGACCAAGTGCACCAAGTTGCCAACTTTGCCCAACTGCGTAACTAGAACGAGGACACGGTCTGCAAAAGCCTGCACCATGATTTCCGTAGGCACACCCTCGATCTCTATTGATCTCGAGTGTATGCTCAGCATGGTGATGAATGTGGTATACGGCTAAGAACTTGAAAACAGTTTGAAAGCGCGTTGTCATTTATTTGTTCCGCTAATCCAATCCACCGCATGTTCTCTTCAAGGAGAAATGTACCCTGACGTCCGCAACTCTCCTTCCAAGGGAAAGGCTAAGCAAGACCCACGATATTGGCAATCGCACTGGTGGGATTTTCATCCCCTAGCTGAACATCTCCAAAGGTTAGTTTACTTGCAAGGTGCTCACTACAAGTTTTGTCTAACTTCGTCTGCTTAAAGACCCGTCGCGTGGTCTACCGCCTCAACAATATTCACCGCTCACCCTTCTCAGCCCTTAATCCTTGGAAGAGTCTTTCCTTCGTCAAATCAGTTTTTGGTCGTGTCTCCAGATCAAATATTGAACAATCCTACTTCCTATGACCCTCCAAATATCATCACAGTTTCGTCCGATGACATCTGGCTATTCGCATACTTTCCAGGCCGTGGCTGCGACGGCGTCGGGTGTCTGTGGAAACGGGGATATAACCTTGACAAATGGAACATCAGTGAATACTGGGCTCATGAACCAGGTGCTGGTGTGGTCAGCGCAGTGTTCATTGGGCCTGACCGCGAGGTGATATCGACTTCTTCTCTCAGCGGTTCAAATGTTCAACGTTTCGTACTAGTGGGTTACATCTCCAGATGGTTCTACTTCTCGTTTACTTCCTCGAGGACCACTCACTCCCGTGTCTAATCCCACCCTACTCACCGTGACACAGGCACACCAACTGACTGTTTACTATCTGAGGACTCACGCATCAAGTTTACGATCCTTCACGTGTTCCCTCGTGCAACAGCAGTACACTGCCGAGAACAATCCTCAAGCTGCTCACGATCGTCCACAGGGACCTAAGACTTCTAGGTTATGTGTCGCAGCTTCATTCGGGTTTATTTTCAGCGGTGAGAATTTACGTTTGGGTATTGATCACATTCCATCTGAAACCGCGCGCGTAGAGTTTTCAATTCTAGTCGCCATGAGATCCCGACGTTATCCGCTGTCAGACACGCTTAGAGCAGCATCAGACAACTCCCTTGATCTTGGACTTTCCCTCGACATACCTGCAGATAACCAACTGGATGAGCGTCCGCCGTTATTGGACTGGAATGCACACGAAGAGGAGCTCATGATCGAGCTTTGTGAGGTAAAACTGCGCTTCGATGGCATGTTCATGGGTATGTCCTGCAAAATGTGGTAATTCAATTTTATAATACCCTCGTGCAGTCATGGCTAGCGCACCTCTACCACCAATACACCATCCTGGTCCTTGTCTGACAAACCTCATATTTGTCTCAGTACCCACGCCTAAACAAGATCCTTCCACTTCGCCCAAAGCATCGCCAAAGAAGGACAAGCAACCTCAACGTAGTCAGCTGGAACCGGTTATGACATATCTAGTCGCATCTTTCTTGGATTTCGAGGACTGTAGGTTGACACGCAGTTGTGGTTACTATTTTAGCACTCATTCTACTCAATCGTCGTTTGAAAAGACGCATCACTGCCAAAGTCTCGCGTAGTTGCATACTCATTAATCAGGGTTAATCCTCCAAATGGAAAAACTCTTTGGGTAAGTATCGTACTTCATCGTGAGCACATATTTCTCATTGAAACGGGGTAGGCCATCCGGCCCGTCGGAGATCGCTCTCTTTCTCCTCGTGTTCTGACGGTTGTTGCGCCTGGCCCTTTGTCGGTTATAACGAGAAAAGCAACGGTGTTCGTTGCAACAGCCGAACCAGGTGGCTCACTGCCACGAGGTACACACAAGCCGAAAGAAGTCCCTGTCGGCAATCTCTTTGTCTTGCAACTGTAAGTCATCAACCTTTGCGTTTGAATTGCTTGTCCTGATTCTTAGTAGACCCGATCTCTCCGACGACCCTGATTGGGACCATTCAACAATCCTTGCACCTATTAGCAGAGCAGGCAGTGATTGTGAGCTAACCTTCATACTTTCGGAGTAGTCATTGACGTTCCTGGACAGGCCCTCTGAACATTTCCACATCGCCGAATAAATTGCTTGCTTGTGCAGTTTCAATGCTGCAAACCTCCGTTTACACTCTTCCAAGAGTACACTTCGCTTCAGGATCGAAAGGTCAGTAGTATCACCACCTATCTGCATCGATGCTCACGCACCTTAGACACCATGCATCAGTTGCCACTCGCACAAGCCTTGACTTCTGCCCTTCAATCTCGAAGGTCAACAGCGGATATCTCTCACATTCTTTCTCTACCATGTATTCCGGCTACGATGCTCCACGACACGCTATTTGGGACCTTGACATCTCATGAAGTAAATGCCCGCAATCACATCGTGAACTCGTTTTCGATCGTCGACGTGATGGGGGCTGCTGTCGAGATATACAGGTGACGAACTTTCGCATTTTTTGAATCCATATGCATCCTGATGTGCAACAGAGCCAGGGCTCGTCGGACGAAGAACGACGATGAGAAAGAAAAGTGCTTGACGCTTGCGCGAAATGCTCTGAACGTGTGTTCTGTTGCTGCCTGTCTTGCTGCTTTTGAAGACTGCAAAGATGGGGATGGATATGATCTTGGTGCGTCGGTTACGTTCTCTGACTGTTGAATTCACACATTCAACGTCGTCACTTATATCCAGCGGCCGTCTGGCAGTTAATCAGCCTTACAGCTTGGGTGGTCGATTTTTTGGAAGTCCTTATGAAAGAATGCGTCTTCCTCGCCGACCTTGCTGAACCGAGCCCTAATTTAAGCCTCAACTCAAACCCGACGACACTGAAGGAGGAACCTATGGATGATGACCCATTTTTGCGAAATTGTGAGTGCTTGACTTCTTCTTCCACGGCTATCTTTTACAGTTTACCAGCCATGATCCAACCGCCTCGTTCAACGCCACTTGACGCCCCAATACTTCTTCATCTAGTGCACCCACTTGCTCTTACGAATCTTACCACAGTAGTTTTCCATGTCAACCGTTTTCATCAATATTTGACCTCGATGACGCCGAAACAGGAGAACTCCCGGTATGCGAAGGAAATCATGTTGGACCTCATCGATTCCTCAGGCTTGGTCCTGAAAGTTCTCGAAGACACTCTCAGCACTGCGATCCCAGAAGCGAGTGCTATTCCTAGTGCGTGTATCAATTCCATTGTCTACTCGTCTCGTTGAAACCTGTTCAGCGGAGGACGCAATAGCTTCGTTCGCTGAGGGACATCCTGTACCCGCACAGCATGAGCAATTGAAAAAAATTATCCGATCGCTCACGACTTCATCGGCAATAGACAAGCCCCGCTTGTTCATCAAGTCGTCTGATCTTGTTGACGGTTTTGCAAATCTTTCGGCGTCTGACCGTCCTTTGGGAGATGATCCAGGAATGGACGTGGTGACAAAGAGCATGCTTTCGAAACAAAATCCCTCGCTTCTTTGCCTGCGGTGTGGTAGACGTTCCCAGGCCGGGGGAGAGGTCATGGTTGCGGGACATTTGTCTACGAGATGGAAAACTTGGGAAAGGATGTGGGCGACGAGGTGTATCTGTGGGGGCTCATGGGTAAATAGTAACGCCTAGCTTGTATAAACTACCATATACTGTATATCTATGTAATCGTGTTATAGTTTTGCTTGCGTCCTACCCTCGTCCGAGTGAAATTGACCCAGATACCACAATGTTGCATCCTTGATCTCATCTAGCCATTCTTGCACTAAACTCTCCTGGTATACATTTCCATCATAGAACACATTGAAGAGCAATTGCTTGCGTGAGGTGACTGCTCCGACATAAAGTTCGGCTGGTCGACAATGCAGACGCGTGGTTGAATGCTCCACCACAATCTTTGCTTCATCGTCGCTTGGATCTGGTGCTTGTGGAAGGATGTACCCAGCTTTCAAGGGGTGACTCCGGTTAGACCGCGGGGACAAAGGGTTCGTCGATGGCAAAGGGTATTCCAATGGAATTACTGCATCCATCTGAACACGTCTCAGCTTAAGCCACATGAGAGAGAGTTCATGCTTACATCTCCCATACTTGAGCCTCCGTGAGCCGATATCATACTTGAGCCTGAGTCATCAAAGAGGTTTATGACTGTACCAGGGTCAGCCTCTGAGCCCCCCTCCACGCTCCGCACCCATTCCGAGACGGCCGTTGTTGAGCGATTGAGGCGGCCCGAGCCCGTATGGTAACCCATGGCAATCTCCTCAAACAACGGGTGCTTCAAGTATGCCTGGGCCTGAGCCTTGACCAAGCCTGCACGATGCAAAAATCGATTGAAGGTGAGCAGGTCGGCGAATGGCGGTGCTCCGTTTTCCAGGCGGAGGGTACCCGGATCTTGATTTCTGGTTGTGCCAAGGGTCATAAAAGGGAGTTGGTAGAAGAAAAAGCTGATGGCTATGAAGACCTCTCCGGCACCCCCTTTGGTTACCCAATCTTTTTCAAGGTGCGGTCGTAGGTTGAGGGGGCCACCGACGTGCATGGGCTGCTGTTGTCTGTATTCCCACTCCGAAGCGCTGATATCCCCACGAAGGAATCTTCTATACAAGATGCGAGTCATGGCTACTTGAGTGAGGGCCAAGAGGGCATTCCCGAATGTGACCTTGTGCCGACGACAATTGGCAACGACAATTGAGGATTGCTCTGGGGTAAGAGAAGTCGTAAACATGCAGGACTTGGCTGGTGAACGAAAAGTAGTTGTTGTGAGCCTGCAGGGTATGGTTTGCCCTCCCTTTCATATACGTTAAGTTTGCCTTGCGTCAGGTTTCTGGAGACTCACATTTCTTTTATTCATCCTAACCAGAGATATGGCATACCCGATGGCCTGCAACCACCGGCGCTTTGCAGGGCTCAATGTCCAGACTGCCTCCCTATATTCTAAGGGAATTACCATTGACAATCTCTCCTCCAAGGATGCAACAGGAGCCTCATTTTTCGATGACAGTGTATCAAAGAAGCACCGTTGTATGCTGGCATTTGCAGCGCCATCAGTAATGCAGTGGGCAGCTGAGATGCAGATATGAAGTGTGCATGGATCATCCATTGAGCGCAAGATGTATATGCAGGACAGTAGTTCATCCGACAACTGTCGAGGACCATTCAAAATGTCAACTGGCACCTGTCTCGCCTCAGCCGTAGAAGAAACTGTTCTGAAGGTGACCTCCCCATGGTTTAAGCTGGCGACTCGCTTTTCTTCCACAAAAAACTTCTCCGTCCCATCATGAGATCGAATCTGAGCGCAAAGCATGGGGTATCGTCGCTTGAGCGAAAGCCATGATCTGATGATGTTGGCATCAGAGAACATAGATTCATCGTGCCTGTTCAGTAACCGTAACTGCAAATACTGGACGCAGTCTGCTGTTCCATTGAATCTGCCATCCCACACGAAACCTGTCTCCGTCAAGCCTAAAGGACGAGAGAATACGCGGTTGCCTTTGCGCTCGAGCTCAGATACCGCCCAGCCGGTCATTCTGTTCGAAGTGGTCTGTTGTGGGGGCGATTTCTGGGGCAGAGTCATGTGCGTTCTTCGGGAGGCTTATCATTGTATCAAGGCCTGGGCGCTAAGCGGCCGCCATGGCATGCACCTTGTCATGTAGCCTTTGCCTGAGAATGTGCGACGGTTAGAAACAAAATTTAGACCCTAACTTACTAAAGAAGACTAGTAGGAGCGAACGCGGCGGAATTCGAGTCAGCAAAATGAAAGTGGTCAACTTCAAAAGATCGTACTTCGGGCTTTCCTCGTCAATGCATGCAGCCCGCACCGACGACTTTGCGCTGCACAAGTGACTGAGACGAGTAATTATTGAAATTAGCAGATTCGTGATTGGCTGCGGCGTTTACCTGTCGGCGTTTGAAAGGCTTAGGCCAACTTCCCGGGCAGAGCGATCCGTCCATTCCGGGTTCACGCGGATCACAGGCTTTCCTCCATAACACCCACATCCTGCACACATCGAGCATCCGTCGCTCAAAGTCATGCAGGTTCTTGCAAACACCGCCCGCGCAAACGCGTTGCGCTACTCCATTCGCTCGTTCGCCTCGTCTGCTGCGAGATCCCAGGCTACCCCGCTTGAGAAACCTGTGCTGAACAAGGAATTTAAGATTTATCGCTGGGTGAGTATCGACTATGATGTATTAAAATGCAAGCTTTCTAAGAGCTGAAACGTGTGCGTGTCATAGAACCCCGACGAGCCTGCCAAGAAACCAACACTCCAGTCTTACACTATTGATCTCAACCAAACTGGTCCCATGGTACGTCCGTGTCTACGTATCTATAATTCAGATGTTCGAACTCTCTTCGCGCTTTCCTCTCCATAGATTCTTGATGCGCTCATCAAAATTAAGAACGAAATTGACCCCACGCTCACCTTCCGCCGTTCCTGCAGGGAGGGCATCTGTGGCTCTTGCGCGATGAATATTGATGGTCAAAATACCCTTGCCTGTCTCTGTCGCATAGATAGAAAAACGAGCAAGGATTCTAAGATTTATCCCCTTCCTCACAGTACGTTCCTCGCCGTCACATCCCCATCTATATCTCCTTAACACCACTCAACCCCTCCGTGATTGCAGTGTATATCGTGAAAGACCTCGTTCCCGACCTGACTCTCTTTTACAAGCAATACAAGTCTATCAAGCCCTACCTCCAGAACGATAACCCGCCAGAAAAGGGTGAATTCTTGCAATCGCAGGAGGACCGTAAGAAGCTTGATGGTCTATACGAGTGCATTCTGTGCGCATGCTGCTCGACGAGTTGCCCATCGTATTGGTGGAACCAGGATGAGTATTTAGGTCCTGCAACGCTGATGCAGGCATACCGCTGGATCGCTGACTCTCGTGTACGTGGTATTTCTTCGTGGGGTATATCGTGGAACCTCATTCACATTTTCGATGACAGGACTCGTATGGCTTCCAGAGAAAGGATCAACTCCAGAATGAGATGAGCATGTACCGTTGCCACACAATTTTTAACTGTACGTTACCTCAACCCGCTTTGCGCGCAACACTAATACATTATTCACTTTTAGGTGCACGTACATGCCCCAAGGGTCTCAACCCTGCAGCAGCTATTGCGAAGATCAAGCTTGAGCTGGCAGCTGAGTAAACGTACTTGGGGGGTTATAACGATCTTGCTTTGCGCTAAAACCACGGTGAAATGGAATATATATTTACGCTCCTCGCACTCTGTTATTCTGTATGCTTGTCCTCTGCAAACGTGAACTTCCCGTATGCTTCTGTGACAGCCACCACGCATGAATGTTTCCCGCAGACTGGCAGCGGCCCGTATAAACCATGGATAAATGGGAGTCTCCTTCTCCCTCTGGACTCAGTCGGTTATGAGCATTCTAGCAGTTCTTCTCTCCGAATACCACTACGTAAGTACCCCAAGGCTTGTCATTAGTGAATTGCCCCGCGGTTGTCATGCTCTTAATTATGTGCGAGATCAGAGATGGTGGACACTAGGAATTTCATGGCAGTTTGGGCTTGTATGGTGCATCAACTTGAAGCACAGCCTTAGCCTGACAGGTCAAAGTATTGACTCCCCGTGAGCCTTTCGAGTCAGCTTTGACCACTCGGCGCCAGTGATTGTGTCAGTCGCATACCTACGCGACAGTTCATAAGGTACGCTTTCGAACCCCACACAATCTAAAGGGCGTCTTTCCTCATGTCAATGCCAATGCCTCAGATGTCTGCAAACGATTCTACCCGCCAGTCCTACTCCCTCAAATTCCCCAAACTAACCCTCGAGCTTTGGGAGGCTGCGCTTCCCACTCTCAAGGAAGATTCCAGGCAGTGCGTTCCAAATAAATAACTACTTCAAAAGGATGCTGGAGCGTCGGTAGATGCATTGGAAACCTCTTCAACTACCATGCTTCGCGTACGCGGGCCAAGTTCCCGCAGAGTCAGAGCGCAGCGGTCCTGGTCCCGCTATTTATTGGTCGTGCGGGAGATCTGTATGTGTTGTTAAGTCGGTGAGCTACTGTCACTTGTGTACGTTTATGTCATGTCTGTAGCTACTAAATGGTTTCAAAAGGCGGTCGGAGAGCTTGAGGCAGTATGCGGGTGATACTGCACTGCCGGGAGGGAAAGTGGAGCCCCAAGATCTTACTGTTGAGGACACTGCGGTACCCGCATAGAATCGCTGTTTGAATCCCGTCTGACGTGTTCC
>PVYP01003212.1:20463-35507 GCA_002995295.1 Rhizopogon vulgaris
CATCACATATCTTTCATGAAATATCTTCTTTTTCTTCACAGAAGTCTCATGATCACAATGTGTCATTGCTTAGTCATATGCTGGCATTTCATATCACTTGGCATCAGAATAGATAGAATATTCCAGAAGGATCATGAGGATTAGTAATAGAATTGATATTACTAATAAAGTTCAAACTCAGACCCTATAAATTGTTCCAGGTGCCATCATTTGATTGCTTTATCCCCTTAACTAGTACCACCATCTCCTTTCTTTGGTAGAAATTTTTCTTTTCATTTTTAACCATTGGCTCATCCTAGTATCAGTGAATCTATGATGTGTTCCCTATCACCATTTCCTAATCCCCTCCCCCCTATCAATTCTGGGCCAAGTCTACCAAGGCTGAACCAGAATTCAGCTGTCAAATCACATGTTAAATGGTCAACTCCATTAACTCACACCAAAATCATTCCTGCAAGGGAAGCTGTTTCTGCAGTGGATGTACCTCAGGACTCTTTCCAGCAGAATGAAGTTGGGACTATTGCTGGTGCTATGGAAGGTCTTGACCTGACACACACTGCCTCTCATACCACTGATACCAGTATCAAACCACCTGTCAATGCCCTGCCAACAATTCACCCCTTCTCCCTACCGCCATCCCCTCAGCCAGTCAGCAAAATCCAAGCTGCCATTCTACAAAACCACCCTCACACTGTGGCTACACTCAATCCAAACCTACGCTTCATACTGGCTGCACACAACAAAGCTAAAGGGCTTCAAAAAAGCTCTGATATCACTGATAAGAGGTCTACTGGTACTGTGACAGGTGAATTTAGCATCCATTCACTGCCAGTAGTATTCCATTCTAACTTCCGTGAGCAGAACACAAGACTGAGATTGCATCCGGGGCAGTAAATGAAACTCTACCAACAACTACCCTAGAGTCCAATGCTCCCTTATCAGCCACCACCACCATCACATCAGATATCCTTGACTTCACATTTGATAGTGATGAGGAGAATTCAAGAAACCAAGAGAGCAATGAACAAAAGCAGAGGGGTGTAAGTATAAGCTAATAGCTATTCATGAATGGCACTGATCACCAATGACAGACTCCGACCTCATCATCAGATTCAATGCCTGCCAACAGGAACCTGAAGATCAATGCCAAAAAACGCCGTGTGATTGATGTCGAATCCAGTGATTCTGATTCAGACGGTCCACGAAAGCGCCGGAAGGGAACTTCCCACGCCGCAGACATCAATCGCATGGCACGACGCACAGGGGTACTCGACGGTCCTAGTGCAATTGCGGAGGCCTTCAACAATGTGATCGCGGGCAACCAAGTAGCAATTCATGCGAAGCCTGAACCTGCACCCCCTCGCGAACGTCAGTCAACAAATAAGGCAATCGGTGTACCGCACGTGGCGCGCATCCCTGAAGGATCAAATAGTAATGCCGTGGCGACGAGTAGCAAGGTTAGAGTCGAGGACATCGCGATGGAAAAGGCGGACGAGGACGAGGACATGGATGACGAGGATGATGAGGATAGTGCAGATGAACCACAGACGCCCTCGGAAACCGGCGATCATCAGCCAGCACGGGTCTACGCGAGCATGGTCTCCAGAAAAGTGTGCTGGTGGGCAGACAAGTTAAAAAAAATTCGCCACGCACAGGTAGAGTCCCTATTTGAAGAAAAAATCGTTCGTAACCCCTCATTCTGAAGAACATGTAATGAAACTGATGCACTGTTGGACAGGCTCTTATTTCCGCACGCGAGGTTCTCGAATTATTGAAGGATATCGACGAGCACAAGGATTGGGCGACACGGGTCGAAGTCGAGAATGCTCGACTTGAACGCCTTCTGGAAGATCTCGTGCGTCGCGATCTGAAGGACGAGCCGGATGCCAAAATGGTTGCAGTAAGGATCATGGATAACTTTGCCCAAAGGTTTCGTGGTGCCAGGTATCCTCCGAGACGCAGGTGAAGGGAGAGTCAGGCCGATATGGATGACAAGAGATAAACGTGGATGTGAAATTCTTAGAGGGGCGCCATTGGCCAATTTGGGTGCTTCTCACGAGTGACAAAAAAAGCGCTGGTTCGCTATGGTTCGCTATGTCTGCTTTCCCCGTTGTGTTGTACTGTGCAATACCCCGTTCTCTGTTATATACCTAGTTTTTGCAGTTTTCTGAATGAATTCGTATGTTTTGCGCTGCTAGCTTTTCAGATGACTTTCCAATATGTGCTGGAGCCTGGCAATGTACTGCCGCCACAGATCCTCATTGAGATCTCGTGAATCATAACCATGCTCCCATGAGTATCGTATGCTACTGCGAGCCACATTATCGCATAACTAGTAAGCTGATAAAATACGCGTGAAAAGGCGGGAAGAACGAGTATATACTTGTAAGTGGTCAATGATCGTGAGGGTTAAACGTTATATGATACGAAATGTCGATGCTAATGAACCACCTCAAGCCGTCGCTTCTTCATAGCTGGACCCTCATCACCCGAGTCAAGGTCATCCACTACAATGATAGGAGACTCGCTGCGTGGGGGAGGTGCGGGTGCAGTTATTGGCACAGGCACGGGTGGCTTCTCCGTGATACTCGCAGGAACGGTCTCAGCGCTCGGTGGATGGGTAGGGGGTACCTGAGTCTGGGCACTCCCGAAATCCGGCGTCGTCACTGATTGGGTTGTCCGTGGCGGCAGTGGCGTAGTCGTAAACGGACCCCCTGGCGGTGGAGCTTTGCTGTCACGAGATCCCTGTGTGCCTCCACGACCGCCTCTTCCGCGTTTGGCCCGTCCGCGCCCGCGCGTCATCTTCTCTTTAAGATATCGCACGATATGACCTTGTAAGATCTCTAGTGCCTTCTGAGCGCCAAGCGCCTCGAGCTCTCGGAGCTGTTCTGAAGATAAATGTGAAAAAATAGTGGGAGAGAGAATAAGGGTATTGTTGTGAAGAATGATAGGTTGTGCCTGCTCAGGGTTTGAGGATGAAGGATGTGAGGGAGGAACAGGTCCGACGATGATGGGAAGGCAAACAGATGCTGGTAGTGCTGAGAAAGGTGCAGATGTAGAAGTGGATGCCACACATGCCGAAGCTTCTGATGAAAGAGCTGGTGGTGCGTGAGCCGCAGATGGAGATGCAGCTTGTGGTGCTGGAGGTACTGTTGAAGTGAGCTTGGATTCCATAGAAGGCTCTGTCTTGATGTTGGGTGTAGTTGAAAACGAAGTCGCAAGGGGGGCTGTTGTGAACGGGCTTGTTTGCACAACGGAGGAATTGGAGAACTTTGGCATTGTCGTTAATGGTGGTGGAAGGGGGCCGCCTTTGATGTCGCCCTTGACGCTACGTTTCAGTGCAGGTTCCAAGGGCACTGCCTTCTCCTTCTTCCTGCCCTTCCCATCTTTACCACCCGTACTCGATGCTGCTGCTTGTGACCTAGCCTCTTGCTCCTCAAACATATGTTCATGCTGCTCGTCCACAGACCAATAAAATCCCTTGCCCCGCTCCCCGGAACTCCTCTCCATCTTCTTAAATGCACGTCCCGATGATAAATTATGACGAACCGAATTCTGGAAAGGAAGTGAGCGGAGTGCGATCTCAGAGATAAGGTAGCTCACCTCCCACCCGGCGCCCTCATTATACCGATACCAATCAAAATTATCCATCATCCACGAACATATATCCTGCAACGTTGCCTTACCACCCATCGCCTTAATAGCCCGATAGCAGAGCTGAGCGTAGGTAAATTGAGGCTTTGGGGGCATGACCTCCGGCTTAGGTATGGGAGCAAGGTCGGATTTCTTGCGTTTCTTAGACACACTCTTCAACCTGGATATGCTATTGGTATTTGGAAGTTGTGGGTCTGGTGACGGAGCTATCTTTGGTGGGGGAACGGGTGGTGCTGAGATCGGGGGCGGGGAGTTCGGTGGTAAAGAGGACGGGGGTGATATAGACGTAATATCGACAGAGGGTGAACGTGCGCGATGCATTGATGAATTGGAACTCGGTGATGGAGAATCCTCTGGTGCTGGAGGGGGAGGAAGCACGAAGTGAAAAGTACGAGAAGCTATCTGGATCTGGGACCTGATTCGCGGTCAGAAAGAGTACCTGATACGAGTGAGAAAGGGCATACCTCTCTCCCAAAGGGACTCTGCTTCCACTGCCAGACCAAACGCCGTCAACCCAAGCGCCATTTCTGCCTACGACGACGAGAACAAAACGCTCCTCATCCTCCTCGTACTCGATCTTAGCATGGAGCCTGGATACACTCTTAAGAGGTCCCAAATCGACATCAACTGGACTATTGTCGCCAGAAGAGGTGGAAGTATTGGGTATGCAGCGGCGTCCAATAGTTACAGTAAGAGTCTGGAGATAGAAGGTGATGTTCGGGAATACAAGAGAGTAGTATGCGCTGATCTTGGCTGGGGAGTCGTCTGGGGATAACGAGCTGTGAAGAACGTCGATGTTATGCATCTGAGAGCCCAGCGCTGTGATGGCTGTTGGGGACATTGTGAGTCGTGGTGAGTGTCGATGACAAGCTTGAAACAAGGGAAACAACCCCCCCGGCAAACGACCCCTTCTCATATTATGTAATTTCCTTGCCATCGCTCAGTCATTCATGAGCTCATTGGCTGACAGCCTTCCTTAGTTTTTCAAATCATGTCGCATAAAGAAACCCTGACAGAGAAAGCACGGGATGAAATTTCATCTTTAGCTGACAGGAATGTAAACAGTACTGACACTGATCTACGTTACATGGCATATGCTACTCGTCTCCGCACTGCCTTGCGTGCTGGTACTCGTTACATCGCATATGTACGTCCACCTGCCATCAACTCGTGGTGAAGATTGATCACGGACCAGACTAGTGATGTCGGGGAGGCATTTCGCCCAGTAGTACCTCCTGCCGTGGTGACTGCATGCTATGGTATTTCCTGGCTTTATCTTGCGGGGTGCGTCCCGTTTCATATTCCCTTGTGCTCCATTCACATTATTCCCATCTAGTGATGTGAGTTACGAGGCATACAAGACCCATAGACGCGGACCCAGCCAAATAGAAGCCGCTCACTTCTCCGAGCCTACGAGAGTAGGCATGGTAGCCGTCAAACGTGCAGCTTTCCAGTCCATAGCTTCGATGTACGTGCACGTTCGCTTTCATACAACCCTATTTCATCATTGCCCCGCATGATTTGTTCTCATTGGATATTGACTATGACGTACAGGGCTCTTCCAGCGTTCACTATTCATACCGCCGTTAACCAGGCCAAGAAGGCTTTCACGAACGTGCAAAACAAGAGATTGAAGACGTGGGGTCCGACTTTCACTGGACTTGCCATCGTTCCTTTTCTGCCGTACATATTTGATCACCCTGTAGAGACCGCAACAGACAAGGCGTTCGAATGGATAGAGAATAGGTTAATCGAAAGTCAGAAACCTAGAGACAAGACAGAATCATGATTGTTGTCGACGACAGTCTGCATTTACCAGCTCCTCTCACGTACTATATACCCTTTGTATGGAAATGCTACGTAACTCTGCAACATGCTGTTACCTCCTTTGACGAAGTGAAGTGAACAAGTGGATTTGAATCAACTTATCAAAGTTGTTGTTAGTGGATGACTACCCCCGTAGCCTGTAGGCAAAATAATGCAGAATGTATTATTTCGGCTCCCAAAGACATTTGCAAAAGATAAGACTTAAGTAGTCATGTGCGCAGTGGTCCTTTATCGTGAAAAGAGCCTAGAAAAATGGATAACGGCAGTACTGGATATTCGACATATTCGAGACGTACTCGTGTTGACTCGTGTTATCCA
Organism: Rhizopogon vulgaris; assembly: GCA_002995295.1. NCBI lineage: Eukaryota > Fungi > Basidiomycota > Agaricomycetes > Boletales > Rhizopogonaceae > Rhizopogon > Rhizopogon vulgaris. Next base: position 26,263 of record PVYP01003212.1, read on the forward strand.
ACGAGGTACTTACTTCGTACTAGCTACTAAGTATCAGGCCCATCGAGCGCACGCAATTCGATTCCAACAGATGTAGTCGCAGCGTGCAAGAGCGTGCGAGCCACTTGATAATAAGCGATGTACTTAGTCATCCAGTGATGCATATACATATGTTAATATACTTGTTACTTGCCTGGGTGGGGTTAACAAGTGTTCCCGGTGCGATTCTGCTAGGGACCTGCTCTATGTTCTATGTAAAGCCTTCCGAGTCGGTCACAAGAACAAAACACATGATCTAGCACGCCTTACCGTTGCCCGTTGATCATGATGCTGTTGCGGTTATTCCTCTCATGCTTCGCTCCAATCAAGGCAGATTAGAGCAATAGTCTGATGAACAACTTTCACAAAGTCCAGTAATATCTTGCAACCACTTACTCGAAACAGCGAGCAACTGCATAAAAATAACCTCATGCTCTAATTAGTTTCGTATGATTGTAACTTCCTACGTACGAACAGACAGCAATGTATTGTGAGATAATGTTACAGTGTAGTGCGACCAAGTGCAAGTGGAATCGAGCTGATAGAGTTGGGAGGAATAACGCCCACTTCTGTCACAACTGCTGTGATACTCGAAGGAGGCGTCAGGTCATACAGTGGATTGAGAATCTCTAGATTGTGCTGTTTGCTGAGGGTGAGCGTTTCTTTTGACCGAGTGAGGGGGAAGGAGGAAAAGAGATCGCCAGACGGTGCTATACACGCCATATTAGACGCTGTAAGACTTGGAGGTAGCTATAGCGAGTGAACACACCGAGCTCATTCTTAGTAAAACTATCTAGCTGAACGGTTTCCGAGAACTTGTATGTCTCGCAGCATACTACCACAGGAACGCTGTGTTGTTTGGCCATCATGGCTACGAGGGCCGTGCCTGCACGGGAATACACGGCGCCGTTTGAATGTAGGGAGTGAGCGCCCACTAAGACTATCGAGACCTCTGTAATGACAGAGCCGATGGAGGGCAGAAGGACGTAAGTACACGGAATGCCCATGGCAGACAGGACGGAGAGAAGTTTCTTGCCTATTTCATAGGGAAGGTGAGATAGCATGTGTGACTACAACAATAGGGCCTCTTACCCTCTAGCATTGGCCGGGAGTCGACAACGATGACTGAGAATTGTTTTCCATCGTCCCATGCACCGACAAGAACTTGCTCAACGACGGAAGATCTGCGCGAACGAACTATCAGTTGATGATCATGGGCAAGGAGTCAGATTCGTTACCGAGCATATGTCAGAATGACGTCTCCGTTTTTGATCTTGGTACCTGCAGTCTCTTGGATGACCTGGTCTGCTATGATAATTCGTTCACTAATATAATCATCTATTTTTTGACAAAGTGCATTTTTCGCCTGTGGAGTGAATCAGTGCATGTGTGGTGGTGAATAAGGAATTAAGGCCAACATCCTGCTCCGGAATGTCGATGTCTGAGCCGCTGATATCTAATTTGAGCTGCCGGATGGCATTACCCATAGTGACAGACATCGGACGAGCGGAAACAAGGTGGGTTATTTGTGGTGAAAGATGGGTGACGAGATGTCTCGAGAGTGTGTTGTTAGGGGGAGTGATATAGTCTTGGATTACCTTGATAGAAGTCAGTGATGTTCGGTAGACCAGGGTAATGACAATGTACGATTTTAAATGCAGTGAGTGTCGCGATACATCGGGCATTTGCACCTGCGATCTTGAACTCCGAGAATTGCAAACCGAGGCGGACGATAGCAGGGTGTATATCGCCCTTGGTAGAGCCGGGGGGCTTGTGGAGGCCAAAATGTGAGAATATCCGCAAACCACGAGCAGGGTCATCGGCTGTGGTCTCTTTCATCTCCTTGGTCGGCTTTCCATCTGGACCCTTTCCGCCCTTCTTAGCTGAAGCACTTGTCGCTGGAGCTTGAGTAGGGGTTTGATTAGATCCGCCAGGTTGAGAACCGGTTGATTTGGCAGCAGCCTTCACAGCTCTCTGACGCTCTTGTTGCTCGCGGCGCTCCGCTTTAGTCATTTGTTTCTGTGACTTTTGAGGCACCTGAGTTGGTTCATCGGTAGGAGTGAGCACGATCATAGATGTGGAAGGTGCTGTCATTGTGACGGTTGTAGTTGTACTCATCGTTTTGTCGATCTGCAATGGATAATGTGAAGAGCAGGAAACATTCCTTGAATTCGGCTAGATCGTCAATCACCCGAGTCATGGTCTGGGGAACGTGGGAAAGAAAACCATTACATCAGCTTTGCTTTGAGCTGAGCGTTGACCTCTGCTGTGGACACTCTTGAATACAACCCCGAACGTTGTGACCATGGTAGGATATAAATCTTATGACTTGGACATTCATTGACATTCATTGTAGGGCGTTCCTGCATTATTTCGTTGGCTCAGCAAGAAGTACCCGAAAATTGGTGAGTAAATGGTGCTTCACTTTTATTTGCTTCGCTAATAGCGAGTTAGTAACTTCCGTCGCTGAAGTGGATGAGGAGGAAGTTCTCGACGCAGCTGGCGATCCTATTAAACTTCCAGTTGATATCACAACACCTAATCCTAATGGCACGGAGTTTGATAACTTGTATCTTGATATGAACGGTATCGTGAGTGTTGGACGCAATTGCGGTGCTCATCTCTGACAACCCGTACCTACACAGGTTCACCCTTGTACTCATCCTGAAGGAAAAGTATGCATATGTTCTTACATACATTTTGAGCACCTGTTGACTCGCTTCCAACAGCCGGCCCCGGAAACGGAGGAGGAGATGATGGTCGAAGTTTTCAACTACACCAACAGAGTCGTCAACATGATCCGGCCACGAAAGCTTCTCTTTATGGCTATTGGTATGCTTTACGCTTTCACTGTGCTTACCCATGTCACAATTTACGCATATGCTTTAGACGGAGTTGCACCTCGTGCCAAAATGAATCAACAACGCAGTAGGCGATTCAGGACTTCTCAAGAGGCAAAAGATAAAGCGGAAGCTCGTAAACTTGCTGTTGCTGAGTGGGAAGGTACGTTCTTTCAGGACAACATAAGTCACACAACTCATCGTCACAGCTATGGGCAAGGTTATTACCGACGATGAGAAAGACAAGGTATCATGGGATTCTAACGCTATTACTCCCGGTACGCCGTTCATGGAACTTTTGGCCGCCTCGTTACGGTATTGGGTCGTGGAGAAGATGAACACTGATCCAGGGTGGAAAGATGTGCGTAGTGAGCATTTCTTAGAGACATTATTTATCTATTTCTTTCTAGCTTCAAGTTATTATCTCGGATGCAAATGTACCCGGAGAAGGAGAGCATAAGATTATGGACTTCATTCGCAAACAGCGCACAAACTCTGGACATGACCCTAACACGCGACATGTAATATACGGTTTGGTGAGCGCCGATTTTCCAGGTTTAAAATGTTCTCCATTAATAACTTTATGCTTAGGATGCTGATCTCATCATGCTCGCCCTTGCTACTCATGAACCATATTTCCGAGTACTTCGGGAAGATGTGTTTGCGCAGGACAAAGGTACCGGGTGCCGAATTTGTGGACAAGAAGGTCACTATGCCGCTCAATGTACAACATTGAAATCAGAGATTAAAAAGCCTCCTCCACCGGATAAAAAACCGTTCATTTTCCTCGATGTCGCCATTCTGCGCGAGTATCTCGAATCCGAGTTGAATGTGAACAATTGCCCTTTCCCTTTCGATTTGGAACAGGCTATTGATGACTGGGTGTTGCTCATATTCTTTGTCGGCAACGATTTCTTACCGCATTTGCCGTCACTTGAGATTCGCGAAGGAGCAATTGATACTCTCTTGAGGATCTGGAAGATGGAGTTACCCAGAATGGGTGGATATCTGACGAATCATGGTCAACTTGTGCTTAGCCGTGCGCAGATCATATTAGAGGGACTGGCGCGACGAGAAGACGAGATCTTCCGTAAGCGACAAGAGAGTGAGCACCTACAATGTGTCTCGTCAACGGCATGAAACTTATCATATCTCAGCTGAGCAACGTCAAGATCACGAGGCGAAACGCCGTAGGCTTGAAAGGTCTGGGGGAGAGAATGATGCTGGCGATATGAAGATCGCCACTCCGTCTGCAAAACTTGGTCTGACTGCCTCCACTACATCGTTATCATCTCTTCCCCAACGTGCAGATAATTTTGCTGCCAAGGCCGACTCCATTGGTCTCGGAGCGCCGCGTAATGCTCAATCTCTTGAAAGTGCCCCAGTTGCAGCGCAAGCACTTGCTGGCTCGAATCGTGATGTAGTTGCCAATCGAGCTGCTATACGAATGGCGAACATGAGTGCTGCAGAGATGCTCAAGGCTGAGCTATCTGGACTCGTGCCTGTGAAACCGAGTGCTTCTGCTCCTAAACCTGAGCCGGTTGTTCCGAACCCTTCCAAAGCAGATGATGACTCTATGGATGATGCGGATATTCCAGGTCTTGGGAATGCTCCATCAGCACTTGAAGTTGTTAATGATGGGACTGGTGCTATGGACTTTGAGCCCAGTAATCCTGTCGTTCTTCCTATTGATGAACCAGCAGCGTCTGTCGCTGGCGTCAAACGGAAGCTTGAAGATATCGAAGGAAAAGATGCAGATGAGGTGACTGCGGTGGATGAGGAATCATCTGAAGATAACGAAGATCCGTCTTACGCCTTGGAAATCAGAGCAGATGGCTCAGTTGAGCAGGCTGATAACGTGAGGTATGAAAAGTTTCGAAATTTCCAAGGCCGGTAATGACACCCCCTCAGATTATATGAGCCGGGCTATAAGAAGCGATACTATCAGCAGAAGTTTGGTGTATCAGAAAATGATCGTGATTTCCGTAGAAAGTGGGCGTTTTCGTTATCGATTCCTGCACAAACCTGGCTAACTCTATTGTGCAAAGGCTGACAAAACATTACGTGGAAGGTATTGCTTGGGTTTTACATTACTATTATCAGGGGGTGAGTTCTGTTCCGCCGAGTCACCTCTCCTTGCTGACTAGATAGTAGACGCCCTCGTGGCAATGGTTTTATCCATATCATTTTGCACCTTTTGCGTCCGACTTTGAAGATTTGGAAAATATGGAACTAGAGTTCACTCTCGGACAGCCATTCAAACCTTACGAGCAACTTATGGGTGTTTTCCCCTCTGCCAGGTGCGTTCGCGTTCAATCAATGATCTGACTACGTAGCTAACCGCTAACTGCTATTGCCAGCCGCAAACATATTCCTGAAGTCTTCCATGAACTCATGACAAATGAAGAATCCCCAATCATCGACTTCTACCCAGAGACCTTCCAGGTCGACATGAATGGGAAGAAGATGTTGTGGCAAGGTGTTGCTCTTTTGCCATTCATAGACGAGAAAAGGCTATTAGAAGCCATGGCCGAGCATTACCCTAAGCTAACCGAGGACGAAGTCCGAAGGAACGGCTGGGGCCACAACGTCATACTTGTTTCTGATGAGCACTCGTTGTATCCATTCTTCGAGGGATTGTATGGTAAGCGCAAGGAGAAACAGGTACGTCGTTGGTTCAATGAATTTCGATCTCATTACTGATTACCATCACTCAGCCTCAACTTTTGCCCACCAACCTATCCAAGGGCATCAGCGGTAGCGTTTTACCAAACCCCGATTGTTTACCCGGTTCGACGTATTCCTCCCCATTGACCTCGGTGAACCTGGAAGATATCAAGAATGATCGATCCCTCTCCGCTTTGTACTTCTTCCCAAAGCAGCTCGCGCCTCATCGATCAATGTTTCTTCCAGGAGTTAAAAAACCCGCTCGACAGCTTACCGGCGAGGATCTTGCTCGACGGGGAAGAGGAGGTGGTCGAGGGGGTGGCATGGACCGTGGTGGTGGTCGGGGACGAGGTGGCTATCAAAACGGCGGCTCTTACGGCAATGGACATGGCGGCTACGGCAGCAGCCACGGCCAGTACACTGCGACGTCGTACGTCTCCTCGTACTCCACCACACAGTCTCGGGCGCCGTACGCTCCGCCCCAGCAGGGATTCGGAGGGTATGGCTCTAACGGAAGGCCGCCCGCTCAAAATTATAATAGTAATTATCAGGGCCAGTCGCGCGGTGGCCCTCCCTCTCGAGGCGCTCCTCCCTCCCGCGGGATGCCAACAAGCCGTGGTGGCCCTCCTGGTTATGGAGGTTCTACATCTCATTCTTACACCACTCATCAACCCGCATATGGCCGTGGAGGCTATTCTGGTGGGTACGGGGGCCAGGCAAGCCGTGGCGGCTATGGTGGCTCAGGAGGACAAGGACAGGACGGTTATGGTGGCTACGGGGGTTATGGAAACCAGAATGGCGGACAGACTCGTGGTGGGTACAGTGGAGGTTACGGTGGCGGGGGTTACAACAACCCTTCGAGAGGCCGTGGCCGAGGATACTAGAGTAACTAACTTATTCATACTATCGTCCTTACTGGTGGAGAGAGCATTCTATCCACAAACCTACGGTCGTGGCACATGGGCTTCTTGATATTCTTTCAAAGAAACTACATTGTAGTGTCCGCTAGTATTTTCTCGTGTTGATGTTGATATCTTGTAATTTAGTAGCACCGATATATATTTCGCTGGTTCTTTCTATATTGAATACAAATGTCTGAACTTTGTTGGGACTTTGCCTGAACATTTGTCTCGAGAAATATTCAATAACTCAATCTCAATAGGTGGTCACGACCTTTCGTATATTCGCAGTCAAGCATAGTAGTACAAATTGTGACAATGACGAAAACAAGTATCTACAAACTCGATGTCCACTTTACTGCTCGGTTCGTGCATCAGCCATAGAAGTTGTTATGTCCTCCTGGAGGGGGCATTTCACGAGGCGGGATGTAAGTCAGGTAGAGCGAGTACTGCCTCTCGCGTTCCTTGACCTTTTTCCTCAACTTCTTTTCTTTCTTGCGCCTCTTCTTTTCCTCTTTCATCTCTCGGCGTCTGCGTTTAGATTCAGCGAGATCCATCCCACGACCGTAATACCCTCCATCATCAGACTCCGAAGAGGAAGAATCAGAATCAGACAGGTCTGAATCAGAGTCGAACACAGGCATCGGAAGGTGACTGTCTACAGTGCCTGCATGCGGGCCTGAGCGTCGCTCCCGGCCCTTGTAGAGGACCACCTCCACGCGACGGGCACGGAAGAAGGAATCGTTCCAGAGATTGATCAAATCTGCAATAAGAGTGCTCCGCTTAGGCGGGACGCCTCCCCTAGAGAACTCTGGGATGGGCATCTTGCCTGCCCACGAAAGAGCAAGATCCTAAAGATGGAGAGTGAGCGATAAGCAAATATATATATCTATGACAACGTGCATTCATGAATCTGATCCAGTCCTGGTGGTATACATCATGGGTATCGAGCACCAGTGGCATGCGGGGAATCTGATCGTAAAAGTCGTCCATGTCTTGAACCCTCATCACGTTGAACGGAGTGTAAGGCTGGGCGGCATTTGGTGGACGGGAGAATGCCTCTGGAGCTGCGAGCTGCAAAGATTCGCCGCCCATAGCAGTGCTGGGCATACGGGGAGATGAAGGGAATGCTGAGCCTGCACCGGGCATGGGGGAGGGTGCTCGCCCAAATCCTTGCCCACCGGGCATTGGGGAGGGTGCTCGTCCGTATCCTTGCCCACCAGGCATTGGAGAAGGTGCTCGTGACCGAGGGGCATTGATAGGCTGCCCCTCGAGGACATGCCCACGGGGGTATACCGTTGAATGAATTTGCGGAGGGGGGACAAACGGTGAAGGAGCACGTGCAGGGTAGGGCGCTGTGGGTTGCTGGCCATGGTATGGGGATGGCGCACGGGACGGAGGGCGTGCATATGGAGAAGGAGCACGCGGCGGCGGTTGGGGCATTGGGGACGGCGCCCGAACACCATAAGGAGAGTGCCCTTGAGGAGCATACGGGGATGGTGCCCTCGCAATAGGTTCGGGTCCACCGGGGTAAGTGGAAGAGAAATCTTGTGGCCTTACGTTTGGTGAAGTCGAGAAATTACCCACAGGTCTGAAAGGCGATGCCGCACGATTGTAAGGGCTACCGCCTGCAGCGGGAGGATAATTATTTGGTGCAGTCGATAAATTACCAGCAGGTCTGAAAGGCGATGCTGCACGATTGTAAGGGCTGCCGCCTGCAGCGGGGGGATAATTGTTTGGTGGAGCCGAGAAATTACCAACAGGTCTAAAAGGGGATGTCGCACGAGTGTATGGGCTGCCGCCTCCAGTGGTAGGATAACCTGTTGCGCTGGTGTAGGTCGCCGTGGTGGACGAGTATACCCCTGCACCAGGAGCAGCTGGGGCGTAGATCGGGGCGCGATTTGCACCACTATAGGAATTTTTTCTGGACCTTGTACCATAGCCATCCTTGCGCTCTACTTCGAGTTCTCCGAATCTGCGGTCAAGATCATTAGTGTAGGCGCCATATGCAGCAGTGCCCGGTAACGCATATCCAGCCGGATTGTCGAACTGTTGTGAGATTCGCTTCATGGATTGTTTCTCTTCTTTCTTCCTACGCTTGTGTTCTGCGCGTTGCCTGCAAAATGATGAAGAGGACGGAGTAGCATTGCGTTGACTAGATCATACCACTTCTCAAGCTCCTTCTCTTCGCCTCTGCTCAACTGACCGCGATTCCAGGATGCAGCAAAATCCTGATCCGCTCAGTGATCGTCGAGCAAAAATCGGGAGATGAGGACTCACTGCAGTAGCGGGCTGAGCGCCTGCTGGCAGGATCTGTGTGGCTTCGGCAGGGACCCATTGGATACCATGCACAACACCCTGGGGTGTCTGATAGCTGCACATCGTGAAGGATCAGTAGGGATCAGTGCGATCTCGTCGACGTCGAAACCACATGCCTTGCAGGTACTGCCCTGCAGGAACAATAGGTCAAGATAAAATTTGTTTACAAGATAAACACGATCTTACTTGAAAGGATGATATGTAACCTGCCCATCTGGACCAGTGGACGTCGTGTAAGTGATAGATCCAGGTGCAATTTGGCCGGACGAAGGCGCTGTGAAGCCTCCTGCTCCGTTCATCGTGCACTCTGCTCCTGAAGATGAGATGGAAGCTAGGAGAGGAGGGGGTTGATAAGAAGCGATCCTTCGTCTCCAGCCTAATTAACGACCCTGCCTCGTGTTGCGCTATATCGAGACCATCAGCAACGGAAGGGTATTTCGGGCGCTGATTTCGCCCTTTGGTCGGCTGTGAACACATTGCGTGCCAGGTCTGAGGGTTAAAT
>PVYP01003260.1:0-36717 GCA_002995295.1 Rhizopogon vulgaris
GCTAGGCCTTTCACGGCCTCGTAGGATCCGGGCGGTTTTGCTGATGGACTAGTAGTGTCTCCGGCTCCGCACTTTCAAGCTACTTGTGGCAATCGCCTGCACCATTGCGCTTGACTTCTGCCTTCGCGACTTTATCTACAGCTGAGATGGCCAAGTGCCTTTCGTGCCGACTTATTAGTGTCATGAAAGGTGGTCAGTGGGTTTCGCGTTTTATCTCGCCAACGCGATCGAGTCATGTGATAAAAATCAATACTAATTTACAAATAGATCACAGGTGCGTGCAGCTCAGGACTCGGAGTTTCAGAGTACTTTTGGAGCCCAGAGAACCTCCAGCGACAATCTAACTACTCTGTACAGGCTGGCACAGTGCAGCATAAGTACTTTGTAAAAAAGCGTTCAAGGTGAATGCGAAACCTACTCACATCAAAGAAATAATACACCCGGGCCTTCATTCAAATTGCCCCCACCTGCTCGCACCAATAGCGCCATAGTCTACGGTTATTATAAGTATAAAGGCATCTAAATCGATACGATCTCCCTGTCATCAAAGCCTACATTCACCCGCAGCACGCCTCTCTCGAAGAGTCTAGACAATTTCTGCTTAACACTGCTGCCCATGCTTCCATCGTCTTTATTCGCTACCACGACTTGGACGTCCACAAGGCCTGTCCATGGCGTGCGGTCGAACACGTCAGACAGCCCTGCGAAGTCCATCGATAAAAGGGCGTGGAGATCGGCAGGATGTAATGCCAGCGAGAGGAAGTGCACTGACGGCGCACGCACACGACCGAGGAGGGCAGTGAGAGGCATTAACTGTGGCGGCTGAGGCAGAGGATCAACATCCGATGGATCCGGGGGCGGTAAGGAAGGAATGACGAGTCCGTACACATGCATCTCTCTCAAACTGCTGTTATGGCTAAGATCAATATGGGATGCAATGTCATCTGCGCACTCCGTGAGTTCGTTGTCTTCCATTGTTCAAAGCAAGTTCTCACCTCCATCGTCTATGAATGTAGCATCGAACCCGAGGTGAAGCTCTTTCAAACTTGGGCCGAGCGTCTTCAAAAACTTGCCGACTGCCTGGGTACTCTTGATACCCACTGCCCCGAGTCTCAGCACTTCTACAATTGCCTGCCCTCCATCATGCTTCATCGCCATCGCCAACCACTTCAACACCTGCCGGGTACGTGCTCCTCGTATTGCGAGCTCTCTAAGTTTCTTTGGTGCCCTAGGGACCACTCTATCGTCTGCTCCAGATCCAAACGTCTCCACATGTATATCATCCCAATCACAGCGCACCCCGTCCAGCGTGAGCGATTCTACATCTTCGAACTCTCCAATAAACCTGATCATATCCAGGGTCGTCCTGAACTCGCATCCCCCGAGCGCAAGCTTCCGTATGCCCTTGAATCCCTTCATCAACGCACTCCGAGACTTCGTGGACAGGTACTCCAAGGTGATGCGCTCGGCCTCGAGAGAGTAGAGATTGGGGAATGACCCAGCGAGAGTCGGCAGGGCTGCATTGATCCATTTTGGGTCCCACGACTCACCGCGCGATTCGCGAATGGAGAGGCGTCTCACGTATGGGGCAAAAGTAGGTAGGGTGGACTCTTGTTGTCCTGAGGAGTAATGTTGCAACAACTTGACAAAGCTTTTCCCCCTTCGTCCACCTCCAAGCCGCACGTATTTCCATGAATGCTCTCGGGCTGCGTGTAGCCAAAACTTGTTCACGAGAGAACAATCACAGATAGCCGCGAGATTCGATGGGTCGTATATGTCCTTTGAGGAGGGTGCATCTGGGATGGTAAAGAACGAGATGATGTGCAAGAAAAGCTCCGGTGGTATCCAAGGGGAAGGAGGTGCGTGACATGTACTCTTGGTGGTGACGTGGTGAAGGGTGGGCAGTGGTAATTTGGAAAGGTGATCTGAGAACGCGGGTGATTGTGGGGACTTGAAAGAGTGCACCAGCATTGTCGGGGAAGTGATCATCGAAAGCGAGGGTGACTGCAGGTGCAATCGAGGAGCGGTGGGTACCAGTGTAATGGTCATGGTCGAACGACGAAAGATCGAATTAGTTGGTGAGGGTGTTAAAAGTTAGTATTATGCCAGGCGTCTGGCGCTGGTTTTATTAAATCTAGGAGGGTATGGAAGCAGCCTGGAGATCTAGGCAATATTAATCAACTCGTGTAAAGCGTGGGGGAGGGGGATGCTGGGAAGAGGACACGAGGCACAAGATAACAAAACTAGGAACAAGGGACATGTTTTATAATCTCCCTGCCAGCTGCCGCCAGACGGCTCTGAAGAGGACAACAAATTTTTGTGGCACATGCAAAGAGACACTTTCCCATATCGGGTATCACTGCACTTGGGTAGGACCCCGGACCCCGAAAAACGCCGTGCTACGTATGTCCGACTAGCACAAAACGCTAGACGCCCCGGCATGCATTTTAGTAGATGACTTTCCGTAAGTATAATAGTATGCGACAGCTACTCACGCACAGACCCAAGGCTAGACAACTAAGAATGCAAATGAATATGTAGTTACTGGGTAGCCACACCATGTCGAGACTCGACTTGTAGGAGAGAACGACAGAAACGCGAGAATTTGTTGCTTGGAGTTCAAACTAGTTAGATGCATGGCCTAGAATCCACGAAGCCACAGGCTGGCCCACACCAAGTATCATCACCACTCCCGAATGCTTCCGTCCTCCCCTCTCCATATCGGGTTACGCCAAGCCTCAACACCAGCTCGACTATACTCCATAGAACGGGTACGTACCAGCCCCTCGTTAATCATGATACCCAATCCAGGACCTAGCACGCGTTTGGCACGGTTGCATTTGTTTTAGGCATTTAGCGCAGAGTAACCGGAGCCATAGGCAGTGTTCATTAGTTCGAACGTCGTATCGGGTTGCGGTACGTAGCATGTAAATTTGAAGATCGTCAATATTGAAAGAGGACATAAGTGGAATGAACCAAAAAAGGACAAGGCTCACCGCTGGGGGTCGTGATATATCCGTCCTTCACAGTAAATACACTCGGATCTGCGAGGTACGTGAAGAGGTCTGCGTCTTCGCTGTTATAGTGCATCTACAACCAGCCCACGTCAAGGGCTGCTTCTCAAGAGATCATTACAGCGAGAAACTTACTTGCCAGCTCATTTCCTGAATGAAGTCTAGATGCCCAGACAACGATTAGCGCTTGCTCGAGTAGAGTGGATGACGCCCACAATTTAGCTTCGATACGCCAACGGAAATGCACGCTGCCAATGCAATCGGTCCTAGTGGACAGTGCGGGGCAAGTGCGACGTCGTATGTTTCCGCCATGGAGGCGATGCGTGCCAACTCTGATATTCCGCCGCAATGGGAGACCTTGCCCAATTTGGTAAGACGGTTTAAAACGCAAGGAGAAAGACCAAAGAAAAGACACACGATGACCGCGGGGATCAACTGAGAGGCGAGTACTCACGTCTGGTTGCGCGACATCTAGTGCACGTCCTTCAAAGTAGGGGCGGAACTCATGTCGCGAGTAGAGCCGTTCCCCAGCTGCAATAGGAGTGGAGACGAGACGCCCGATGTCCGCGAACTCCGAAGGTTGAGTAGGTAAAAGGGGCTCTGAAGTCAGTCAAGTCAAATTTAGCACCTGTGGTGCCTCCTTTGGTGGAGATGCTCACCCTCGATGAAGAGGACACCCTCGCCTTCAAGGAACTTGGCAAGCTGGCGAGCCATACCCTTATGCACCCGTCCATGGAAGTCCACTCCGACATCCATCCCTAGCGCGCGAATTTCACGCACGCGTTCCACAGTTCCTTTTAGGAGGTCAGGAGAGTCAAGCCACGCGAGAGCCTCTGTACAGCACGACTCAGACTCGGCGGATTGTAAGGCTAATCTCAGAGCTCACCAGTGGCATTCATCTTTACAGCAGTAAATCCTTGCTCTTTGCGCTCACGCGCCGCTTCACAGACAGCACTCGGATGGTCACCACCAACCCACCCATACACACGAACATGATCCCTGACTTTTCCACCTAGAAGCTGCCACACGGGAACTCCTAGCTTCTTGCCTTTGATATCCCAAAGTGCGATATCGAGACCGGACAGGGCCGACTACACAGTTTAAGAAATACGTTCAGTCGAACGGTAGGCAGAGAAGCAGGTATCTATGTGGCGGATACCCACCATTAGGACAGGTCCACCACGATAGAACCTAGCGCGGTACGCAGTCTGCCAGATATCTTCAATACCGTCTGCATCCCAACCACAGAAACGCTGTGCAAGGTCGGCGAAAGCGCCCTCGATCGCTTCGGTGTGTCCTTCGAGAGTAGATTCTCCCCAGCCAATAAACCCATCCGCTGTCTCAACCCGCACGAAGAGCCAGCGCGGAGGCACGCGGAAGATCTATAAGTATTCGGAGCTGAGTTGAGGAGCACGGCCACGCTGTGGCAGTGGCACGCACCTCGATCTTTGAGATGATGCTGGAAGCTGAAGTTGTAAGTGACATACTTGTTAGGAGATGGCAAGATAAGAAAGAGGATACTCTACACTATATTCCATGGAGGATTTTGGTGGTCAGCTGAACCTTACCGGTCCGCAAGGTAGCGCCCGCTGGGAATGTTATTGAGGTCATATGCATCAAGATTGCGTTACTCGTGAAATTGGTTACGCAGTTCAGTCCTGGTCCTTAACCACTTTTCACCTCAACGAGAAATCGATGATCACCAGGAGAATACCCTCAAAACATCGTATGCATGGAAGCAGAAAAGACGATAAGGCTCTCTGTTACAATGAGATGGAGTATACCGTCTTCTTAGACAGCCTAGAATATCAGACCATATCATAAGTAGTCATCCAACAACGTTTACGTTGCACTACAGCACGGCTCATAGACCCATCAATCAATGAGGTACTTGCGCTTGAAGAACGACCGGAGGTGGAGAATCTGCCAAGCCCCGAGGGCCGCAAGGGAGAGAATGGTAAACCAGGCGAAATTCTGCACGCGTTTATTCGTCACCACTGCAAGGAGGGTAAAAGTCAATAACATGTTGCGCTGTGCAAAAGTCCGAAGGAAAACTGACGATTAGTGTCTGCAAAGCGCTCTTCGCGTTTCTTGAGGTAATTGAGTTCGTCGACTATCTCTTTCACAACCCCTTCTAGTTTTCGCATTTCTGTCTCAAGCCCAGAGAGTGATTCTTGGTTTGCAATCGCACTTGATGACAAGGAGGGAGTCAGGAAACCATGATAGCGGACAAGGAGTGCACACACTTGTAGTCAACAGCGTCGGCTCCAATATCAATGTCCAAATCAATAGTGCGTGTCATATTCCGCGCCAGGTCTAGCTTGACGCCTATAACGCCATGAGCAAATTCTATTAAGACATCTGACCACAACGGACGTACCGGGAGACAGATAATTCTTGAAACACACCCCAACCTCTCCCTCGCCATGTGCTGTGACAGCGAGTCTCGTCTCACCTTTGATATCTTTCTTTGAAAGGTACACGTTGCGGTGTGGTGTTGAATCTATGATTTCGACATCTACCCGTTGCTGCGGGCCAGGGCTAACGTTGGCGGTGACAATTATGAGCGCATGGGTGTGTGCAGCGTTCCAGATGCATTTTGGGAAGGGTACGCGGGCTGCTGGAAGGGCGAATTTGATAGCGTGCGCGAAGGGAGCAATGAACGCGAGGAAGGCGAGAAGGTGGAATATTGTTATTCGTGCCATGATTGCGTGCACAGAATTACACCTTCGTTAGTGGAGCTGGCTGGAAGCTGGTGAAAAGTCGAAGGTCAAGTAAAGTAGAACGTGGTAACTAACCGCACACGGCAATCAATCAGGTTACCGTTTAAGCTTAGACCTGATCAGTGATCAGGCTCTGAAATTCTCCTCGAGATAATCTTGCATTTAGCGCGCACTAGCTCCTCGCGAAAATATCTTGCAGCGCTTGCCAGAACATGCAAAACCTTTTACATAACGACTTCTCCCCTTATTTGGTTTCTCGAGTTCCCGAAATTGCTGTCATTATCCTGGATGGTTCGTTCTCCGAATAGAACACTCAGAATTCCCCTCGCTAAAAGAGTTTGACCTGCAAGCTGTTTGTCCTTGGAGACGGGCTGAGCAGCTTTTTCATGCACTGTCTCAATGCAAAGTATGCCAGACCCTTGACCATGTCAAAATGACCTTCTGCGCTCCGCAAGCCCAGGAGGGCGTAGCCATGCCATTGCCAATGATCAGGCAATTACTTTGTTTCACGCAGCTGCGGCACCTGTGGCTCCACGTTGAAGGTCTCATCAACCCTTGACAATGACCTTCTTTTCGAAGCCATGTCAAGTTGGCCGCACATTAAACTTCTGAAAGCGGAGCAATTTTTATGATGAACCTACCGTTACATTCCGCGGACTATGCTTGCATACGCTGCACATATTCATGGATGCCGAGAATATCGACATGGATCCCAAAGAAGAGTCATTCCAACCCCTCTCTCTACGTCACTTAAAACTTGGTGCCTCTCGCATAAGGGATCCTGAAGGTGTTGCTCTCATCATTTCATCGATGCTTCCTCGTGTCGGCAAAGTTATGCACGCATACATTGGTATAGACTCGTTGGCACATCATGGCGCGGAGTCAACAGTCGTTTGCGGCTGTTGAAAAGACACAAATCAAGGGCTCTGACGATGCAATAGCAAATAAGTCCAATGAGCAGTCGGAGCCATGGTGAACGAGTGGATTGCTAGGTCTTTTTGCCTCCATTAGTTTCTCTATGTAATGCCAGTATGTGCTACTCAGAGTCTCTCTTTCAATTCGTGCTTGCAAAGGTTTCTCGTTGCAAGTTTCGTCCGTCCCTGCAAGTAGAAGGAACATCGCGATTTTCCACCTATGACTCGTTGCTAACAGTATCGGCTTGCAGCGAGCTAGTACCGCACTCTGGCAACTGCAATCTCCTGGATCTCTTTTGCCTCTTCCGTATCTTGGTCCACCGGAAGAAGAAGAAGAAAATGACTGGGTGACATCCTCAAACAAGTTGATTTTATCAATTTCCTGGCGCGAAGGAGTACCCTATTGAGGATCATGTCCGATGACAATTTACTGTTGCTACCCCGTTGGTACAAAGAACGGAGGAATCTACTCCAAAAACATATAGTACGCGCATCTGACGACAGCGGATTCAAATCATACAGCCCATGAGTTGAGATTGTCTCCCGACTCTACCGCACGTATTAAGTTCTGCACGGAGTCCACATGTAGATTCCCCCAGCACAGCACACCGGTGAGCCTTCCCTTCAACCGTACTAGCCTCGAAGACGTATATTTACACAGACGCTGTTACAATTTTAATATACATAGTCGCACACCAAATAGTAAGCAAAGACAAGAAACTCAATGAATAGGTACTTCTGCTACTAAGTAGTATGAACGTTCCGATTGCGTAACAATATTACCAACTCTTACCGAGCTCCTCCCGAAATCTGGTGGCTTCTTCCTTAGACATACCGCACGCATCTATAAGCTCCTGAATCTCTTTTGCTTCCCGTGGCTTGTTCCACTGGAAGAATAAGAAAAACGACCGGATGACTTCATAAAACCAGTTGAACTTATTAACATGCTGTGGGCGAAGGAGTAGCCGTGGGCGAAGGAGTACCCTGTTGAGGATCACGTTCTGGATTTTAGCCTGAGACTTTTCGTAGTGGTCATCGAATGCACGACATCCATCCCAGAGCGTCCTCCCTCGGATGGCTGTAATGCAAGCGGTGTCATCTGGACGAATACCCTGATCTTCGAACGTCTCCCTGTTTTTCCACCACCACTCATCCATATTATCTTCATTCTCCAAACCCGTGACAACGAGAACAGTTGGGACTTGTTTCTTGCAAAGGATCTCGTGGAAAATCTTCCAGTTCTGGTGGTTGCCATCTTTAATCCTTGGCCCGCGTATGCAGAACATCAAGAGGTCGATTCGACCGTCAAGGCGGGTGATGAGCCTGTAGAGTTTGGCAATCGCTACGCTGCGCTCCACAGTACCCTTTTGTCCCTCATCGAGTCCTGCAGTGTCAAAAAAATTGAAGTTTCGATCATGTACTGGGAGGGTGTAGGAGTGGTACTCGAAGGTGCAACCAGCTGCTCCATTGGATGTTAGAGCACACTTTGTGCCTGCAATCATATTGATGATTGAACTCTTGCCAGTGCCCGTCTCCCCGACTAGGATAACGTTTCTTGGAATTTCAGTCATCCTAGCAAATCTGTAGCTCTTAATAAGGCTTCAAGCTTCAAGCATAGTCCAGTTTGCTTACCGTCGTCGGGTAATACAGTAATGGGGGGGAATCCTGTTGTAAGTTCAAGTCTGGGGGTTGATTGAGTTTATAATACTAGTACGCTCAAGCGCTTGTGTCCCCCGTACTCTGGGTACACCCCAAAACCTTATCTTTACGAAAGCACAGCAGTGAGAGAGGAAGGTGGACTCGGAGATTCCAGCAGGTCGTGGAAACTCCATATCGCCTGTTAGTATGTATGACTAGCTATAGTGACGTTTCAGCCTATCAAATGACTAAAGCATCTGTATGCCTCCGTGGGCTTCTGTGGGCCTCTGTGGGCCTCCGTTGGTTCTGTACAGACGCCACAGAAGTTCTTGATCCGAGTCCCCAATCATAAGTTTCTTCTCGAAACGAAGTTCCTATGCGGAGGACCAAAAGAATACCTATATCGGGGTGAGTTTTATGTAAATTTCAACGTCAGCGAGCACCGCGCGACAAGTTACTGCTTATTTGTTCTTGAATGACTCGGAAGTCGCCTGTACTTGATCATTGATGCATTGATGTTTGATCTAGGGTTGTACTGGCATGATAATAAAGAATGACTGTCTTCCTGTCCGGACAGCCTTGTGTGACTCGAAACAGCTTGTGCAGCGTCTAGATAAGTGCGCCTCTTCCCCTTACTTCGTAGGCATCACTGGCTGAATTTCGTACTCCCACCCCATCTCTTATTAATACTCTCAACCAGCGTGTTTTCGTTGCACTCATGGCATCTCACACAACACTGACGCCTCAGCCGGTCTTTTCACCTGGTAAGCATCCGAACCATGTGACGAATAACATGCTCACCCACCGTCACCGTTGTGATATAATATCTTGTCAATGAATTCAGGTGTCGAGAACTTTGTGTCTGAGGGGAGTGAACGTGGATGGGTCACGCTGACGCACACAGTGACTTCGAATAATGAGGAACTGCATACGCATAGTAAGCTTCTGGACATTGACGAAAACTTGTTTACTTAGACGTAACGCCTTATGTTTATCAGGAGACTACCAGGTTGAGAAGACGTCATACGTGACACCCATAGTGACTTCGAATAACGATCCAGGATGTATACCTAGTAAGCTTCTTGACACCGTCACAGTATAAAAACACGGTCTCACCGTTTTTAGCTCTCAGGCAAGGAAGTGCATGCGAGGCACTCGCATCAATCTCGAGTAATACTTCAGGACATATGCCTGGTAAGCTCCTGAACACTGGTAGACATACGCGATAGCTCAGGATTAGTGCCAGGTGATAGGCAGATTGAGGAGAGTACAAGCGCCACGCCCACAACAATTGAGCCAACACATAAACCTGCAGCAGTAAACACCACCGTTGCAGCACCATTATCAGTTGATGATCAGGAAGTCCAACCTGGTATTGTTTCACCTCCTATCAATGTCATCGTATTCGGAGAGTCAGGCGTAGGGAAGAGCTCAGTCATCAACATGCTCACGGGAGAGCCTGTGGCTGCTGTCTCCAATCAAGCAGTTGGCTGTACATATGCGAGCGACAAATTCCGAGCAACTATCGCCGGTCGAGAAGTAATGCTCTATGATACAGCCGGCTTGAATGAAGCAGAGGCTGGAACAGTCTCTCCTCAGCGGGCCATGCAAAATTTACGTTCTCTGGTTAAGGATTTGAAAACCGTGAACCTGCTCGTGTACTGCATACGCGGGACACGGTTCAGGAAAATCGTAGCTGACAACTACAATATTTTCTGCAACGCGATATGTGGCGGTGGTTCCAAGGTCCCGATCGTGCTAGTGATCACAGGACTGGAGAATGAAGACAACATGGACGACTGGTGGAAGGACAACAAGGCGTACTTCGACCAGTATAAATTGAAGTTCCGTGGGCATGCTTGCATTACGGCAACGAGAGGCAGAGTCTCCAAAGATGGATCAGGACACATCTTTCAAGACCTGTACGACGACTCGAAGAAGAAATTGGTGAAGATGCTGGCGGATCATGCCTTCGAGAGCAGTATTACAATAGTCCAGCCCAGAGATATCCAGACCCCCATACCCGGAGGATCGCATCCGCTCGGCGTTTTCATTTTACTGTTGAAGCTACTCTATTGGGTGCGAAGAACGGTGGAATCGAGCATAGATGGAGAAGCAAGATGACGATGATGGAAAAGAGGCAGACTCTGTTCTGATTCCATGTATTTCAAGTTTTATGCATGCAAGATAAATTGCTCGAGCTCAAAGTGCCACCGCCTGCGGCCAACATTGAAGGGTATCATGCGTAACTCGACGATTAGCATTGTGACACCACAGCTGTATGAATTCGTCGCGTCCCAGAGTTTTCTTCCCGAAAATTTAGAAATTTCGGCAGGTCGATGTCGATGTCAATAGCAAATGATTTTTGTGCGACCCCTGAGGTCTGTCCTATGGAGTTTTGTCCTATCCATATGATTTGTGCGTCTCTTCCTCGGATTATAAGAAAGATACGCACGAAACATACACATAAAGAGCAGGTGTTCAAGGAGTGCATGCCACCGAAGGAATAATTCAAGCCGTGGTATGTTCCAGATCGTCAGGACATGCCTCATGATCTTCCCGCGCAGCCTTGCCACGCCATCTGGTGACTTTCGTGCGTAGTAAGTGCTCGATGTCATCAACTCCTTCGCATGCAGACAGTGCTGCGCGAAATTTATTATACCATGGCCGCCGGGAGCTGATAGAAGGAGTAAGGCACATGCGATGGGATGCCGCAGGGGAGCGATTTACCATTGAAATTCGATAAAATGTTTGACATGAGCCTTGATAGTCTCATGTGTCGCAACGTCGGGGAGTTCCTTGCAGATTTCTAGATATTCAAGAGATATTCGAACGGGATCCGGGATGACATTTGCAAATAGGCTACTCGTGTCATCAGCGACGGCAGTCCTAAGAAATGGGGAACAGTAACAAACCAAGGATTGCCCAGTAAGGTTTCTCCTACCATAATGCCATCAGCTTCAGTTTCCTCCTTGTTCTTCTGCATGTCCTCCCACGTCCGAACGTTGCCATTACTTACGACTGGTACTCTAAGTGCCTTTTTCAGAGCGTGTACCACGTCTAGATCTGCGGCACCCTGACGGCGTCGTCTCGCAGATACATGACGCGCATGCAGGGTTACCCAAGATGCGCCTGCCTGTTCCAGAAGTGCGGCAAGTTCAACCGTGGAAGATAAGGGTGATGACGAAGGACAAAGACGAAGTTTTACAGAGGTCGGTGGCTGTAACAGGTGGGACATGGCAGAAACTGAAACGCATGCCTACCAATTAGGAGGGTGTTCACTAAGATAGAATGAAACATGCTTGCCTATGGACTGGAGAAGTGGCCAGTCCTTTTTCGCTAAAAGGTAACCACCGTAATGACTTTCACGAGCATGTTCTTGCGGGCATCCCAAGTTCAGATCTAAGGGACTTTGCAGCTGGTTCAGTAGCTAACCAATTCACCCGAGAATTGGGCCCACCAATACCGTCGCAGAGGCCTTGCATCTTCTTTCCAGCTTGAACGATGGTCTCGGGGTCATTTCCACATAGCTGTACCACTACGGGTTTGTCCATCCCACTACAAACACTGCGATCAAGAATTAGATCGCGTTCATGAAACTCAAGGTAATCTCGGTCCTCAAGAAGCTTGTGGGGGTCAAGCATCTGGGTATAAGTAAGGGTTGCTCCATACCGCCGTGTCAATAGGCGGAAGGGTGCATCGCTTTGCTTGACCATGGGAGCGGCGATGTAGGTCAGATTGGGAAGCGCCATTTGAGCCCGTGAAGCCACCCTGCAAGATGTCCCTCCGTATCAAAGTGACCGTGATCGCCGACTCGCCGGGAGAGCATTTTGAACCTGCTGACTAAGACTTCTAAAGCAGCTTGAATATGATTTGGCAATGGAGCAATGCTATTTATTTATTTGATGCAGCCATACGCGCTATATATATTTGAGCTTGAAGTTGACCCCAACCGCGTCAATGAGCTTCACAGGCGACCCATTATTGATGCACGCTTGTCATGGTTTCGTGATGCGATCGTGCGCGCACCCATGAAACAGCATAGCTTTTCGAGTCGCCATCATGGTGCTGGCATGGTGCGTATATAATTTGGCACATGTAGATGACCAGATACGTTGTCTATTCCCTACCTCCCTAATTGCTCACAGGAGACGCCCCACATGCTCGCCAGCACCTTACTATCTTTTACGCTTGCTTTTCACTTTACGGTCGCGCAAAATCTGAGCGTACCATCCACATGGCGTGTCAGTCACTGGATCTGTCCTGGTTATCTTCTGACATATTACCTAACTTTCGCTTCGTATAGGATCCTAATACTTCACTTTCTTTTTCAGAACGTGTCTCAATTGCCCAGGATTGTGTCAATACCCTTGTTGCTGTGCTTGACACCAACACAGGCTCCTTCAGTGGTAAGAATCGTACTTGGGGTGCATTGACCTGCAACTCATTTCTGATGCTTCTCCCTGTTTGCAGGCATTGGATATTGGCAGGATGCAAACGCGCTTTCTGCCATGGCTAATCTGGACTACTTCACAACCTTAAGAACAAATCAACAAGCAGTGACGGATAGCTTAAATGCTGCCTTTAGCTCGTACAAAGACTATGATCAGTACGGGTGCGTGTAGCCTGGCAAGTCCCAGAGCGTAACCAACTCTGACCTATACTCTGATGTAGGGTAAGTTTATCCTGCAGAACCTCGTGTGAACATGTATGACATTATCCATCTCCTGTAGTACAACGACGATGCTATGTATGTCTCTATGTGCCTGTGTGTTTACCAGCTGATTCCTGTACCAGGTGGTGGGCTACAGCAGCTTATTATGGCTACCGTGCATACGGCGACGTCAATCTTCTGGATCATGCCATTGAAACCTGGCAGCACGTTTCGAACTAGTAAGTACATCGGCGTGAGCGCTCTTCACATGACTGATCTTTGGACACGAAGTGTCATCACTGCATCTGATGCGAGCTCTGGGACACAGCCCAATAAGGACTTCCCCATTGAGGGGTCCTGTGATGGCGGTGCGTCAATAAACTATACATTTAGGAGCTATGACCTGACGTACAACCAGAAACTATGGTGGGAGGTGTTTTTTGGGTACTTCAGAATATTATTCTCCCTCATGGCGAAACTTAACTATGTGCACAGCGCCCCACGAGCGATGACACCAGTGTCAACTCAATCACTACTGGGTATGATTTGACATTATTCTTCTATCTGAGATGCGCTCATCTGTCTCGGGTCAAGTCTCTATATAGCGTACGCACTTGCTTCACCAAATTAAATATAAATAGTTACTGACCCGACTAGTCTCTCGGCCTACCTCGCGTCCGCAACAGGAAATATCACTTACAAGAATGCTGCAGTTCTCTCCGCTGACTTCATCAAGACCACTAACATGAACTCCGAGGGTCTCGTCCTTGACTCAATAGATGCTCAGGACTGCACGCGTTCTTCCTCGACCTGGTTGTTCACTTATAACGGCGGCAAGTATATTGAAGGCTTAAGCGTCCTTGAATCCATCACTGGCAACAGCAGCTGGACTTCATTGTGAGTTAGCCTACTCCCCTTCCTGAGGTTGACGATATAATTGACTTTGTAGCTTGCTGGACGTCGTTGCCGCAACGACGAAAGCAACAGCATGGGAAGGCAGTGATGGCATCATTACCGAAGGCGCTGATATCACAGCAGACAACGACGGCGTTGGATTTAAGGGTGTGTTACTCGCCGTCATCGCTCTATGACAACTGACTCGCTGATCATTTTCTCAGCTGTACTCATCCGCGGCTTAGCTGAGAGCTGGAGCCGCAACTCTGGCAACACTGCCTTGAGGACTCTTATCGAGAGCTATACAAACGTGCAGGCACGTTATTCTACAGTCTACCGCTTATTTCAATTTCTCTGATTCTGTTCTTAGTACAACGCTTTGATTGATCTGGCGTCAAACAGTAGTTCTGGCTCTACTTGGTACTCACCGGCCTGGGAAGGTCCCGGCCCCACCTCGTTCATCGCATGGGGACAACTTGCGGCCGTAGATGTTCTAGTCTCCGCCGTCAAAGTCGATAGCTGATAAGCCGATACCACCGGGACCTTATGACGGCGTCTTGATATACGTTTCACAATGTTGTTAAAGTGGAGAGCGAAAAGGTAACTCCAGCCTTATCGTATACTCATGTAACGAACATATCAAATTGCTATTCCCTTTACAGTATCATCGGACACAGATGCCAGATAGTAACGGTTGGGCATGCCTCGGGTATACTAATGTTCAAATTGGAAGAATGAGTTTTCAATGCTATCGTCGAGTCTGTTCCGAGCGCGGGGTGAAATATTGTTCGCGATAGCCAAACGATGGGCCGAACGGACATAGACACATTGATTCATTGTGGTCACAATCAGTTTAACAATATCTGACCATGTTAAAGTTTTTGAGTCTGCGGTTCACCCTCATTACCCTCGCAGTCGTTCCGTAGCGCTGGACTCGCAGTTTCGGACCAGATACCACATGATACGTATAACGCCCAACAAATTTCAGGGTTCAGATTGCTGATATGTGATATGCATGTGAGCATCCTGCGGTTAGATATAGGCATCGTACTCACAGTCTGATTCAGGTGCGAAGCCATTGAAATCTCAAAGCTAAGACTCATTGGCCAAGACAAGGAGCGTCCGGATGACCAGACACCAGCCCAACACCGCTACTTCTTCCCTACATCTGATATATTCTTATCCTCACCTGACCTTTTTCGCTCACGTCGCGACAACCGTCTGCCACCATACTTTTCTCAGAAACCGATATAGCATCGAAAGCACGCGGATAGCCTGCTCCATGCATACCACGTGTACATACCGTACTTGGGTATCCGACAAATCGTCTGCTGCAATAGCGAAAATGTATGAAACGGATCACTCCTCATGTGAGGTAATAGTTTTGCCCTGAAGTACATTCATAAATCATATCATTGGTCCAGTAGTGGAACGTTCTTCGCTTCTCTTTCCCATCGGTCCCGGATCTCCTGGGGGTGAGCATGCACTAAAATGATTTGCCAACAACCGAAATCATGGGCAGTCAGGTAGGGACGGAGGTTATGCGCACCTAACGTGCAACTAACAGAGAAGTTTCACTCCTGCTCCGGGGTTTCTCGATGGCCGCGCCCGCTGCAAGCCCGCAGAAGATATTGGCGTTGCCAGACCGTCGACTTTTCTGGAGCTTTTCGATCTTCGCGGGAGAAGAAGGCATACGCTTCCCATATGCCTGCAATATGGAAGCGCGACAATAAGAGCAACTGCTTTCCGTGATGCGTTACTTCTGAAATCATTGCGTGGGGAACGTGTTGATGGAGACACCCCTCGACTGACTCCTTGTTGACATGAATCATTATGGGGGGTGTCAAGTGCTAGGCCTAGGCCAGTGAATGAGAACAGCACGTTGGATCGCTCCAGACTCCAAAGAACGTATGGAAGTTACTCGTTGCTCTGTATCTGGCCTGCGTTAGGCAGGCCCAACAGGGGGATATGGCTTTTACGATCTTCCTAAGAAGACTCAACTATCTCTGCATCAATCGATCCCACCGTGGTAGTATTCATCACTCGCGGATGTGACCTTTAGTACCAAGTGACTTCGAGGTGATTTTGCTAACGTTGGCTTTCCATTCGAATCTTTTGAGGAGGTTCTTCTCGTAACGTTGATCGACTTTATCACATGCCGTAGTGCACGTGCCAGACCTCGTTCGACACCAGGTGAGGTGGGTGGGTGAGCCCTGAGCGCAGTGCACCGTGGTTTAGTCCTTTGGTTTCATGAATTACTTGTGTACACATCTCGTGGACCGTGGTCCACAATGCTGGATGGATTCGGAATTTCCTGAGTGGCCGCATCTGCTGACTGGACATCATGGTCTGTGGGGACAATAGGGCTGCGCATATGCGGGCTCGCGGTAAGTTTGAGACAATGGTCTCAGAGAAGGTCTGAGACTGCCTGACACAACTACAAAGCCTTGGAATTGTTCGTGCGTCGTATTTTGTGGCAGTGCTCAGCGCTCAGCGCTCAGCCAAAACTAGTTCTTTCCTTGTCAAGTTGTCGCTCAATATTCTCATCTTCTTTTCTTCCAGAATCGTGTCACGATGGATACGCTTCGTCACGGTAGGCCGCCGCCACAGGTGATGGTAGCATTTACATGGCAAGACGGAATCGATTTCACGGACTCGGAGAAAGACTAAAGCGTATTAAGTTAGAGGAACTTTGCAAATGCGGACATCATGATGGATAAAAATCTTCAGTACAGTAGCCTCCCCGGAACCGAACACGTAAAACCGCCAGGTTGAAACCCGTTGAAATTGGCATACTGGATTCCGAGTCGGTCTTGAAGTCGTGGCATAAATCACTGAGCGCACACGGACAAGGCTGTTCGTCTCCTGCCAAAAGAGCTTCACTATCATATTACTGGCTTTCCTGTGTATCTAACCACTTTCTTTTCATTAACCGATCCGTTCTACTTCGAAATTCGAAGTCGACTTAAACAAGGTCATACTTCGAATTCGTTGTTTGGAGTCACCTCTCGGTAACGCTCTGTCCAAGTACAACTTGAAGCATACCGACAGTGAATTTTCAATCATGACATCGACAACTTGAAAGATGCAAATGCTTGTTTATGAAAGAGTGGTGCGTAAGAAGATTTACGCCGCAAAAATACTAGTCTGAGATGCATGTGCTGAAGTATGAATAGCTACACTGCATCTCTTAGTCCGTCTTGTAGATATATAAATGATAAAAGATATACGAGCTGTTATGAAGCTCCGATAACAACCTTGATAACCATGTTTCCTTGCTCGTCTTTGCCACGAGCCAATAATTCGAACCCTCTGGCGGTGTCTTCTAAAGGAATGCGGTGTGTAATAAGTTTCTCGATATTACGGAGTTTGCCTGATGCGAGCAGCTTGATTGCTTCAGCGTACGTGTTTGCATAGCGGAAGGAACCATGAATGTCTACTTCACGCAGGGCCGCTGCAGAGAGTGGAAGCATGACATTTCGTGACCCCATTCCAACCAGCATGACTTTGCCGCCTGCAACGGCAGCCTGAAAAGTTGGACGTAAGTGATGATCGAAGCTTGTTTCACGAATTATCAACTTACGTGAATTGACATTTGAATACAGGGTTCAGCGCCCGTGCATTCGAAGACGACGTCAAAGCCCTCAGGCTCGTTAAATTCGCGCAAGGCCACCGAAATGTTTTCTTTTGCACGTCGAAGCTGCTCTTCGGTCGTTTTAGCCTTATCGACCATGGGCAAGCAATACGTTTGTGAAGCGAAACCGTGCGATTTTGCGAAGTTCAGTCGCGCCTGGTTAATATCAATGGCAACGACCCGAGAGGCTCCATATGCGTTTGATAGTGCACAGGCGAGGACACCAATAGCACCCACGCCGAACACGAGAACACGCAAACCTGAGCGAAGATTGGCTCGTCTACCAGCGTGTATCAGAACAGACAGCGGCTCAGCCAAGGCGGCTTGTTCGAAGCTGCAGTTATCAGGAAGTCTGATGTGGAGTTAGAGGGTGTGGTGGGAAGATAAAAATTAATGACCCACGGATGAATAACGTGTGCTGGATGGTTCATCCGATCTTGTAGGGTCCCGTCGAGATGGGGGAAAGTCTTTGCGCTGCTCGCAAAGCGCATACCCTTACAAAGGTTGTAACGGCCAGCCTGGCAATAATTGCACTCTTTGCACATGATGCCAGCCTCAATGGCAACGCGTTGACCAGGAACAAGATTCTTCACACCCGGACCAACAGCAGTGACGACACCCGCTGATTCATGACCAAGGACGAGAGGTGCTTGTAGCGCAAAATCACCATTCCGACCCTCTAGATAATAGTGCACTAGGATACTTTGTTCGAGGAAAATTATTCTGGACGCGCAAATTACTCACAGTCGCTTCCACAAAGTCCGGTTGATTTCACTGCTACTTGTGCCTGGTTGTATTGTGGAGGCCAGGAGGGACGTTCCTCTAGACGGAGGTCCTTAGGACCATGAAGGACGACTGCACGCTGCAGCTGAAGTGCGATGGGTGACATGCTGGTGGTTGTCACTGGTGTATTGAGGAAAGTGGTGCGGAATGCTTGGTACCGACCGGTACCCTTATATACATATTATAAAGTTGCAAGAAGGAGCGGTCTCGTGAGGAGAACATCTTAGTACGAAACAGACTTATCATTCAACCAAATTAGGGAGAATCCCTCCGGTCCGGTAAACCGACAATTATTTACAAAAATGCGAATCAAATCAAATAACAAACACCTGTAACATGTCACTTGTGACAAATGCAAAACACTATGGCTAAAACGGGGAATCCTTTATCATCTCACACCTCTCTCGGGTCGCGAGCCGATGCGGGGTAAAATCAAATCTCGGTAAAGGAAATGAGTAGGTCCGAAGCATAGTGCGAATATAAAGTACATCCAGACGAAGCCTGAGTTGAGTCTAGGGGATCCAAGTGAACTGTTCTTAAGATGGACCCAACCCCGTCTGTGTCATCTCCACAACTCTTTTCGCTGGCAAGCCAGAACGTCCTTATTACCGGAGCCACTAGAGGTAATGTAATTGTCCTCATCGTTGCTTATTTTCATCTCATTAAGGAAACTTTCGCCCGTTGTCTTCCTTGTCCTCATCTACCTAACAACAGGCATAGGTGCTGCCTGCGCAGTGGCTTTAGCCCAAGCGGGTGCCTCAATATGCATTGTTCAACGGCATCCCTCTCCAGGTACAGAGCCAAATATGGACACAGTGAACGCCATTCGTGCGCTAGGCGCAAATGTGCAAGTCGTTTACTGTGACCTGGGCGAGTTGGATTCTGTCAAGGAACTTTTCCCCAAGGCTCTAGCGATCATGGGCGGTAATATTCACATCCTGGTCAACTGTGCTGGGATCCAACGGAGATCGCCGAGTGTTGATTTTCCAGAGAAAGATTGGGACGATGTAGGTTGTCTGCTCACGTGTTAAATCCTCTCCCTTTGATCAATTTCTCAAACTGTAAATATTCATCTCCCCATTCTATTTTAGGTCCTCGATGTAAACCTCAAATCTGTGTGGCTGCTATCGCAAGCGGCGGGCCGGCACATGGTGCCACTTAGGAGGGGAAAGATCATTAATTTTTGTTCTCTGCTGACATTCCAAGGTGGCCTTACCGTTCCTGCTTATGCTGCCGCGAAGGGTGCCCTTGGCCAACTCACCAAGGCACTCAGTAACGAGTGGAGCGCGCATAACGTCCAAGTGAACGGTATTTGTCCGGGGTATATCGCCACAGAGATGTGCGTGTCTTTTATTGCTATCACCACCCTCTTGTACGGACTCGTGATGTTTGATATTGCTGAGCATTGC
This sequence comes from Rhizopogon vulgaris, assembly GCA_002995295.1. Classification (NCBI taxonomy): domain Eukaryota; kingdom Fungi; phylum Basidiomycota; class Agaricomycetes; order Boletales; family Rhizopogonaceae; genus Rhizopogon; species Rhizopogon vulgaris. Next base: position 19,664 of record PVYP01003260.1, read on the forward strand.
GGACTTCTTCCCGCCGGCTGGGGCCGCTGAGCGTTCATTTCGGAACTCCTATCAGTCGGCTGTTCTTTTTTGTTTTCCCGTCTGACCGCCTTCTGATGCGCTCTGTAGGAACGAGAGGTTACTAGCAGACCCGACACGTTTCAGACAAATTTCAGAGCGGATACCCGCAGGGAGGTGGGGCAACCCCGATGACTTCGCTGGTCCGGTCGTATTCCTCGCTAGCAGTGCAAGTCAGTACGTCTGTGGCGAACTTCTGGTTGTTGACGGTGTATGTATATTCCGCATTTTAGCATCAGACCCTACTCATACGCCGTTATCAGGGCTGGATGGGTCGTTAAGATGAAGTCACTGTTCTCACGATAAACGGGGAAATCCACAGGATCGTAAGGTTTATCAAACAGACATACGAAGTCTGTATGTCGTATTTGCATCTACCAGTAGATGCGAGAGGAAAGCTATAGATAAAGATTGTTTCATATACCCATTGGTCTGGGCTTCTTGTCCTTAAGGTGCATACCAAGTGCTTAAGGTGACCTAAAGATAGCCTATCTCTCCTCAGGCCCGACCGCCGACGATCGTTTACTCCGTGACGCGGTTCAGGAACGGTTCGGGACTCAAAAGACAAACATGAGCGTGATTTTAAGCTCTGTAGGATGTCTGAAGTTTGAACCGGTCATTCATCCCCAATTTGATTGATTGGAACTTCGTACTGTGAGTTATGCAATGATGCGTGGTGGAGGAGGATTATTGTTCAGGAAAAACTGTGCGAGTTCTTGCGAAATTTGTCTCACTCGGACTGTAACCGACTCAGACCCAGTGGGCGACCGTCGGGACAAGTCTTAGATTTTGCGGCTCAGCGTTACCCGTTTTGCCGACGGGCCGGATGAAGCTGAGCCAGAGTGTATGTTCACGATGCCCATATACTGTCTATCAAGGTCGAGGTGTGTCCGTCATGACCTTCATGACTATCACCTGATAGGTTCAAGTTGAGTGTTCTCGTTCGAAAAGCAACTATCTAGTAACCAAAACTGACAGAGACCTTATCAGCCAGGATGTTGGGTCGAGGCTGGAGCTGGCTGGAGCTGGATTCGCAGCGCTACAGTGACTGGCAGATCATATTTGTGCACTGCTGTCATTTTCGTACGTTTTTAATCTCTGTTACAACCTCGATTGATCAAACTGAATTGAAGATAGGGTAAGAAAGCTCGCGGTACGTGGTATGACCTAAAAATCGACCCCAAGGTTCAGCATGACGTCGACTTGGGGCATGCACTATGATAACGTCGTTCCATTCAGAATGAGCTCGTCTTCTTCGAGGGTCCCTGTGGTCTATATCCGGCTGCGAATCCACGTGAAGTGTCTTCAGAGTACGTGCTACTTCCGGCAAAAAGCAAATGAGGGGACGGACCACCATTTCTCTTCGGTGTTTATGAGGAGACGAAGAGGGGCGACCATTGGCGCCTAATGAAAATGCCGTAAATGCATATCGCTGGCACTAGCAAGGGGATGCACGTGTATACAGGGCAAGGCCATTGGAGCTAGGTGTGATGCTTCTGGTCAACCTAGGACGCCCGCGCGATCTGCGAGCATCGGTGCGGCGTATCAACTCATTTTCATGGTCGGGGCGACGAAGGCGAAGCATCACAGGAAGTATTTTCCTGCAAGTCCCGAACTAAATTGTTACCGAACTAATTTTTTGTGAAGGTCACTGCATCGTGCTCTTCATAAGATGTATTCGCTCAGGAATTCTGACTTGGGATTCGCATGCGCTTCAATTAGAAGTTATCCTGCAAATCAACCTGCCAAGAGTCAAGTGAGCTGTAGATCTAGATGCAAGCACGGGCGGCGAGCTGATCATTTTCCTTAGACGCCTCCCACGGACCGGTACTCCTCGTAGGAGAAGAACTTATCATCCATATCCACATGAAAGCCTGGTCCAAAGGCTGTCCGACAAGTATGTATGGGAGGCGAATTGACCATTGTCCTTAGATAAAGTTCTACGCGGGCCGGTGCTCCTTAGGGAGAAAATATACATGAAAGCCTGGTCCAAACGCTGTCCCATATCACAACTAGTGACGATATATCCGATTGCGGACGTTCGGGTACTACGATTCAATAGGTCGCGGTGTACTCTGCGCAACTGATCTATCTCGCTTTGCCTAGAATTTCCAAAAAGAATATAATAACTGCGGTGACATGGATCCAAATGATGCGAACAGTGGTCGCCAATTACGTGAGGCTAACGAGGCAATCTTGAGCCCTACAATCTACCATCGCTAAACTACTCGCCCAAGGCTTCCATCTCGAAGTTGAGACCCCGGCGACTACTTCCACTCCATCAAAATTTGGACAATCCCGTTTGGCTTGCTGTCAGGATTGTATGGAATGTACGAGACGCTGCACGAGCGTACGTGAATGCCACGGCTGTATCAATCGGTAAGTATATAATGATATCTTCGTCGGAAAGCGGAGCAGTGTAGCCTGACCGCGGGTCATGATGGATGGTCCGTCTTCAAGTCCTTCATATTGTCTCATCGACTCAGGGTCAACCTGATCAGCGGCGGGAGCCGCTACGAATTGCAGGTTAAGGTATCCAAGGTTCGTCTAAGCGCCATGCGTCAAGGATGTGCACACCAAACCAACTTCCTTGTAAGTCACAGGAATAGCTTCTCGAAGTCCTATTTAGATTTGGTGGAAATCCCGAAAGTAGAGACATCGGCTGTCTTTGCGCTCATGAATTGAAGAAGTCAATTGCAGTACTACATGAGGCATTATCCTAACCAACTTTAACGACAACCTTGTTCTCGCAGACGCTCAAGATTGCGGTACCAATTTGGCAATTCATGTACGAATCTAGAGGTAACGTTGAAGATGATAACACCGGCTCTGGATGTGATAACACGGAGATCACTGAACAGACGGTCTCCTGTTCAGCTGTATCCTAGACATTGAAGCGGACCACGTCGGATTTGTGGAACGGAGGGACCTGAACTTTGATCCCATAGTGGCCACACGACTGATATATCAACAGGACTGAATCATCGCAGCGGTTGTAGTATGTTGCGGACCTTACAAAGTACATACCTCTTATCGGATCTGCGAGTAAGGTAACGCTAAATCAGTGTGTGATCGCGTTCTCGCAGTCCTCAGTCATGTAACCATTGCCCACTTTTACCCGACCACTGACTGCATTTTCTGGTCAAACAGATAGCTTAATACGAGGTGCACAAAATCGAGGGAGGGTTGCGATCGTCTGTGCACCACATCGTAAAACTATTGCGTCGTTGTCGATCAATCAGACACCGAGACTTAGTGACACCATTATCCGACCCCAACTGAGATGTGCGACTCGGAGTCGGTGGCCGTCGTGATTCGTTGGCCGGGAACCTAAACGTTACAGGTACAAGTTGATGCATCGACACTATGACTCAAGGCGGCGGCACCTTGAACCTCATTGGACGACTCTGGGGTAGTCTGCTTACACAAAAAAGCAGACGCATGGCGGCAGTAAGGGTGAGAGCAGAACCTTTGTTACTTCTTCGCAGACCGTGTATTCAGGTGATTGTGTGGCTTCTTCTCCTTATGCTGACTTTGCATTCCGGTTGAAAGACACATCCCGAAGAAGTTAAGCCCTCATTCTGGGCCCGGGTATCGATCCCTGGGGCGCAGCATCAGGAATATGCTATGATAAGAGCGCGCTCAAATGCCCACATACTTTGGAGAGGGGCAATCAGGTCTAGAGCCAAACGTCCACAGGTAATGTTTCTGGATAAAGCCTGACGAAACCTGACTGGAAAATTTTAGGAAACTGAATTTGCGTACGCGTAACGGGATGCAATTTTACATTTTCAAGAGGGGTCAGATGAATGTTGATTTCGGTTGATACTACATAACTAATAACATAAGTGCGTCGTAAATATTCCCGGCCAAGAGATGTGACCACTAAAACCACTTCGGCAAAGAACGTAAGATAGAGATACGGAAATTCAATAAGATAATCATAAATGAAATGCCTAGCGATACAGCTGATTAATAGAGGGGGCCTTTACTTGCTGCTAGAGCTCGAGAACTGTTCCAGAGGTTAACAACCGTTTGTGAAGAGATTGATGTAAATCTCACCTTCGTTACAGACTTTGTACCCTCTGAAATGGCATGCTTAGCAAGCTCTCCGGGAAGGATGAGACGGACAGCCGTCTGTATTTCGCGAGACGAGATTGTTGACTTCTTGGAATATGCAGCGAGCTCTATAGAAATGGTTAATTGGGCTAAGAACGACGAGAAGGGACCACATACTCGAAGCTTCCGTTGCGATACGTTCGAAGATATCGTTGACGAAGGAGTTCAAGATGGCCATAGCCTTGTTGGATATACCAGTGTCGGGATGCACCTGCTTGAGCACTTTGGAAAATGCGTGAGGCCAAAGGACTGTTTGCCAAGAAGGATCACGCACCCTTGTAGATGTATGAAGAATAGGTCTCCTTGCGGACTTTCTTTCGTTTCTTCTTCTCCTCTCCAGGAGCTGCGGCCGTAGCAGTCTTGGAGGTCTTCTTTGCACCTTTTGCACCTTCAGTGGTTTTGACAGGGGCTTTGGCAGCAGCGGCCGCAGCGGGGGCCTTGCCGCCAGTAGAAGCAGGTTTGGTTGGCATAGCGCGTCGAACGTAAACAGTTAATATTAATCAATAAATAACGCGTGATGTGCAAGACTGATGCGGAGATGCTGGAGGTCAGGGTCGAAAAGTGCGACGCAAAATCATAGGCGCCTCCTATATATACTCTCACGTGACTTTACACTTGTTTGGCTCAGACGCGTTCTTTGTTGATTGCGACACGCCTGAAGTATAAATACAAGCGTACTCCATTACATGTAGCCCTCACGCGTCTCAACTTCAGACTTTTTTCTTCTAACCACTTACAAACTTCAATCATTATGCCTTCCGCAAAGTCAAGCACCAAGGGTAAAGTCGGTGGAAAGGTCAAAGGCGAAGAGACCAAGTCTACTTCACGTTCCACCAAAGCCGGCCTCCAATTCCCAGTCAGCCGTATCCATCGTATGTTAAGGAGAGCCAATATCAGCAAGCGCATTGGGTCTGGTGCACCTGGTAAGTTACCAAGCTCTCTCGTTTTTTGGTCGCATTGAACTTGACTCTCTTGTTCTTCAGTATACCTTGCTGCCGTGTTGGAGTACTTGTCGGCCGAGATCCTCGAGTTGGCTGGAAACGCAGCTCGTGACAACAAGAAGCGCCGTATCAATCCTCGTCACCTTCAACTCGCCATCCGAAACGATGAAGAGTGAGCGCCCTCCTTTTGCTTATTTGTCGCAATCTTGGCTTACATCAGTCCTCCAGGTTGAGCAAGCTGCTTGGAGATGTGATCATCTCGGAGGGTGGTGTTGTGCCTTACATCAACCCTGCAGTACGTTGGATTTTATTGTCTATCCTTTTTTCTTTCTAAATTCCTCGAATAGCTGCTCCCAGCGAAGAGCAAGAAGCAAAGCCTCGACAGCCAAGAAGTCTAATTCACTGTATGATTATTCTCATGTGTTTCATCGTGTACTATCAGTCCATATTTACATCGTATGCATATACTTAATCTGTAGTGCGTATTGCAGCGTTCTTCGATTCAACGTAGCCTCCCGGCACTTCACATCCAATAGAACACAATGTTGCTACCCTCATTTTAGTCAGTCGCAACCACTCGCGAGGTATAAGCAGGCGCTATGAATGTCCTCGGGCTTGATAGGCGCAGTCATAAAACAACCGCCCCAAAAGGATTCATGCTCGACAAACCACTAGTGGAATTAATGCAAGTAAATACGATATCCACCTATCACGATCCACGATTCAACCAGCCAACGTCCAAGCCCGTCATCGTTTTTATACTCTCCGGGTACGAATGCGTGCTCTCTGTCAAGAGCGCTGCAAGCTTCCGGCAAACGTCGATCGGATAAAAGAGGTGCTCCGCTTGCGGGAACCCAGGATATCGAGACAGTAAGCTACATACACAAGATGTCAGAAGGTAAAAGTAAGTTCATTTGGCATCACGCACTCTTTCAAAGCCATCGTGGACGACGATGGTCCCAGAATTCTGTACAAAACTTTCGATGCATCAATGGACCCTTGTTTCGGAAGAAGGTATGGCGCGGGGAGCATATACGAAACACGGATCTTGGGCTTGAATAACCATATCTAACGTGGCGTGTAAGAACTGCAGTCAACGGTGGTGTGGAAAGATGACAACGAACCAGAAGTCGCGGCCTCTCCTCTTCTTCATCAGAAATCACAAAGCGGTACGTGGCATGGGAGGAGACGTGCTCGAGCATGTCTTGTACGATGAACGCAGACATCGGGTATCGAGGAAATCTAAAGAATGGGCAGTCAGTACACTATCATAGTTATACCGCACGACTACGAACTCTGCTATTTGGCTGACTGGCCGCACTGCGTACTTGAAAAAGCGGTACATCACTGAAGTTGTACCATCTGGAATGTGTCGTTCATGCCGCCGACCAATTATCGCCCCACATATACAACGAGCCAGCCACGAGTCCTCACCGCGCTGAAGAGAAGAATCAGTCCACGAATCAAAATCAATATCAACAAGCAAAGAAGAAGAAAAGGAATAATGAAAATTGTGCCTTCGAGCGTAGCTCCCATCACATAGTCCTCAGTGAAGAGAGTTGTTTGAAAGAGTGACTCGTGAGTTGCCCCACGTTCAATCTTGGACGCTTTGTATCAACCGAAAGTTATACTTGCCGTAATCTCCCGACGCACGTCCCACTACTTGACAATACATAAAAAACCTGCGAGGGTTTCTAAGACATCAAAGCAGCGAGCAGCGACGATTGATTACCGGCCGCTGGTGGAAGTCCAACGTCGGTCTTCTTAGTCGTCCTATGATAACACCAGCTGAATAGGAAACGCGTACCCACCAGAGACTGCTCGGCGCAAGAGACATTATTGCGTGTTATTGCTGATTGGTGGAAGAGAATGTAGCCTCCTCCAACGAGAGCTTCGTCTTCCTCGGGCCAAAACCCACGACCGTGTTTTGTGACGTGATTATGTAGCGCTTGGTCTGTGTGGCACATCCAGGCATCAACGAGTTCCTCCCAATGCTCTGATGGAAGGTCGCGGTATTTTGTCAACTTGGGACCATGGACAAGGGGAAGAGAACACGATATGCAGGACAAGGATGTCAACTTCAGCGATAGGAGTTGTTCAGCGGACATCAGCGGGGCAGGTTCATCGGGCGAAGAGGACCTGGCAGCCCGTGAGTTCGCAGTCCCGAGTTTGAGCTCGTAGTGACCTTGGCGATTGTGGACAACTTGCTTCCCTGGGACAACTCGGACTGGTAGGCTCAGTGGAGGTGATGAAGACGAAGAGCTTCTAATCACCAACCAGTCGCCTTCTTTTCCGCTAGGCGAGGTTGGCAACACTTCAGCCTGCAGTTCTGTGTCGACGGGAATGCCCGAGACTGTCACGAACACCAGGACATGTTTCAAGGTCTCGTGATATTCCGCGACATAAGAAACATCAAGTGCATGGCCCCCTGCAAAGACCTGATTAGACTTTATCATCAACAATATGCCGATGCTTACCTTGTTGCTCTTGTTGCTGCAGTTGTTCGCCTTCAGGCTGGACCTGCTCATGAGACGAGCCCGGTCGGATGGAGCTCTTAGATAACCGTCGGCCGAGTTCCGCTGCAGGACGCAACCACTGTGGGGCAGATATGCTTCGACTGCGTGATTTCTTGTGCTTTGTTGTCGAAGCGCTAGGAACCTGCTCATTGTCAGGTACATCTCCAGAAGACACTGGCTGTTGCACTTGGCATGATTCGCGCATTAAGAACTCTGGGAGCGTGACGAGCTCATCCAGTCCCTTGCCTTTGGGGTGCAGGATGGCATCTTGGTCGTGTAACCTCCCAGCTCCCGAAAGTCGGACGAGACGATCAACGAATTCGCCTCGCTGAAAGGATCATTTTGATGAGTAATGATTTTCAGTCAAAGGAGGCTGGTATTACCTGATCTTCGTACTGCTGTTTTGCTTGCTCGAGCCTAGTCACCTGTCTGCTATCCATGACGACTGACTGATCGGTCATCCTACGGTCCGACGCTCTCCCTATGAGATCAAGCATGTGATCGAGGTCGCGCATATCCTGGTCATGAGCTTTCTGCTTCCCCTTAGCCGTGGAAGACTGGCCATGGGGACCTTCGAGCCGTGCACGCTCCATTTGGGCGAGTTTGGAGCTCTTCAATTCCACTCGTTGGTTGTGAAGCTGAGGTGCGGCGAGGTACAGACGCTCAATTGCCATAGTCACGGAATCGAAGTCCATGCGCAGTTTCTCATTAGAGATACTAGGAGATAGCATGGACTGGGGTGGCTGGACATCAACCTTCTCGAAATTCGACTGATACTCAGCGTCATAGTCCGGGGGTGTCTCGAAGTCGTAGTCTGCGTGGTCATACTGAGGGGGAAGGTGATCTAGGGAGGGGCGATGGGAATCGGCGCGATCTCTACAAAGCGCTGCTACAGTTTCTAGTTGGCGATCGATCCTGGACCAAAGGAGGGCAGACTGTACAATCTGTATAGGAGATTGTAGGGAGAAATTGTCTTCCTCTGCTTTTCGTTCCGATTGTAGATCGAAAAGCTGTTGTTTCAGGGTAGTGAAGAGCTCAGCGGACTGTCCAGTGATAAGGCCGAGGGAGGTAGATGAGGACGCCTGAGGGGCTGAATCCAAAGGAAAAGAAGCTGCAGGCAATTGGCCTAAGTCCAAGAGGAGCGACACTATGACCTGTGCAAAAAGTGCATCCTGTCGGTTCATAGCAGGCGCTAGGGCATCCACTCGATCCCTAAGTTCTTCAAGCAGAGCAGTGTGGTCATCCTGAACATTGTGTAGTGTCTCCCCACCGTCATGATTTCTGAGGTTCATTACAAGGGTCTCAAGGGCGGAGTATGATCTCGGTGCATGCTCTGGGTGCATAGAGGCTGGCATCGAGTGGCGCCTATCTGGAACAATTGGTTGCCATCTTGTTGGGACAGATAACAAGTTATTTAGTGTCATGAGACACGAATTCTGAACTGCAGTGATAGATGGCATGATGACCGTCTGGAAAGTCAGCTAAGCATTTGCAGATATATGACTGATGCATAACCATCACTTACGCGCAGTCTTTCTGATGCGATATGGTTGACATCGAGTGGCGCTGCTGAGGATCGTGTGGCGTTCTCTGGCTGTCGATTTTCAGGAACTTCATAATCCACTTGCTCTTCGGCTAGTTCTTCGAGAAGTGCTGCGTGAAGGAGTTGTTCTCTTTCTTCAGCGGTGGGGAATGGTTTTGGAACAGAAGTTCGTAGGCTTTCGTCGTGCTCGGCGGGCTGCACGCCGACTTGCTTACGAACGAGAGTGGTCATGAACAAAAGTTCGAAACCGATTCTGGGATTTCTTGCGGGTTTTGCTTGGCTAAAATAGTAGTGGAGGCAATTGGTGCCACGTGGTGCCGATGTGCAGACTGAATGGAAGCCTTAAGGAAGGTTGATAGTGATAAGTAAATGTAGCCGTCCTTTGAGCTCGTTGTTGACGACAGTGAGCAAGCAAGACCAGTAAGTAAATTAAATAAATCGTCATAATCTCTGGCAGTGCATGAAATCAGCTCAAGGTTGAATGATTGTGTGGCGGTGCATCACTGAACCCTAATGCAGCCAAGACCCAAGAAACGTTAGCCTGCCCGGGTTAGCCTGCCAGAAGTCGGAAGATCGGGAGGAGTCCAGGCAGACAGTTGTTCAGTGGAGGAGCTTTTCGCGTGCCCTTTACCCCCACAGTGCCCCTTCAGAAATTTAACCACGTCCTGAAAGGCCTTAACTGTTGCTTGCATAGCATACAACATAAAACATGCACCGCGGTATGAAACGCTACTTATAATAATATTACACAGTGGCTGAACTTCTGTGACGGTGTCCTTCCAGGTACCGGACCTGCAACCCCAGCCAACCAGTTCAAGGACTTTGGAGAGTCAGTCGATCCTCCAAGATTAGACACCAAACGGAGGCAGACCTTGTTGAGCCTCTTGAATGCTTTAAATGAGCTCAGCCAGACCGAATCTCTCGGTCGAGGTATACTTCTTCTCCTTCAGGTGGCAAATTCAGGTCACTCATTGATTATTCACCCTAGACTTTGATCAGAATCCGAGCTTTGAGGATGACAAAGATGTCCGTGAGTAGGATTGTCCGGCAGTTGTACAATTTGCTGAAACACTGTCTTAGCGACTGTTGACGAACAACTACAGGTTGCAGGAGCAGAGTCATTTAACAGATTCCAAAAGTATGTTCTACCTCAGCGCTGTGAGCTTATATTCAAATTTCCTTCAGGAGAATTAACAGTCTCGACAAAGAGGTTACTACTAGTCAACAAGCAGTTGATTGAGCTAACGCCGACTTCACAGCTTAGAAATTTTGCCAATGCTGCTCGACAACTTGGTAGTTCCGTCGGAATTCTTTCTTCCGCATTTCGGCTCCGCGAACGTCTTGCTCAAATCCTCTTCCTTTTCCGGGACAATGCGGCTGATCTGTTCCCTCGCAAGGTCTCTCGTCAGCAGCGCGAATTCTTGGTTAACCCCAACCTGATGGACAGGAAACGCAAGGCTCGACGGCGCAAAAGTATGCCAGCTCGTATTCCAGCTAACTTAGAGGACACTCTTGACCTGGAGAGCCTCCCGGAGCATTTCGAGAGTTTCGCTACTGCTCTGACGACCTTTTTGAAATGTCTAAACGAATTTCCGGAATTCACCGATGAGGCTGTTAATACTTCGATAAAGTCGTTTGAGGGAGATTTGAAGGTGCACATTCTCCCTATTTACCTGTGTTTGACTGATTCCGAGCAGTACTGGGCATGCTGTTTACAAGATTACAGAGGTAAGGCTCTCAGTATCTAGTGGTTTTAATTCTAAATCCCTTATATCAGGACAATTCAAATATCCTGCTGTGCAGCGCTATGTGCATGACCTTACAGCTGAAATGGGAGAGCACATCGACAGCATTACTGGTACGTTATCCATGTTCATCGAAGTCGGTGCGTCGTCCCTTGATCTATCTACGCGACGTCACCCTCATTTTGTTTAAGGCGTGCCGACTATCCGTTTCGCACAGAAGCATGGTGCAGCCAATCTTTTAACTCTGTCCACCGTGGCCACCTTCTTCTCTGCCGTCACTGCGACTACGCTGCAGTTCTCCTATTCTCAGACAGGCGATTTCCTCTCAGATGGAGTTAATGCGTTCTGGTTCTCCTCACTTGTGTTTAGCATCGCAGCGGCTGTTAATAGTTTGCTGGGGCTTTCTTGGAAGCAGGCTATGTAGTAAGTGCTTCTTGGACTTGAAGCGACTCCAGCTGATGTGGTTAGTCGATCACCTGGTGATCGCGTACCGTGGTGGGTGCTGATATGGATCAAGCGATCACCTCTAGTGTTCTTGGTCATATCTGTGGCTTGCTTTTCGGCTGGACTTGTATTATTCACGTATTCTTCTAATCAGGTGGAGTCCTCTGAGCTACTTTTAGATCTTATTCGTTGCTCATGATGCACCACAGGGCAAAATTACATCTACAATCACCACTGTCTTCACTGCGTTCACTTCATTTGGCCTAGCAGCAGTTTCAGCCTGGTTCGCCTCGGAGAGGTGGACATTTGTGCACCATCGCGGGCAGAAGTGGCTTTCTGACGTCCTTAAGGACGCTTTTCGACACTTCATGGCGCTGCGTCTTGTCTCTATCGTAAGCAAAGCCTTTGGTCTGGGCTCGCAGTATGTGCAAAAGGGTGTTGAGGTTGCTGGTCATAACTTGAGGCGTGTCCCTTCGATGGGGACAATCTTTACAACCGGGATAGAGCAAGATGATAACCTGACGACTGGCGAATCCGTTCACACAATGAAACGTTCCCCAGAACCCCTTTCTCCGCTATCACCCATCCGACAGTCCGTGGACTCGCAGTCGCACTTGAGCACTGGCGAGGGCTCCCCGCATCCCCACACGGTGTTGCCGCCTATCATCACGGGCGTGTCAAACTCTCCGGTTACACCTCGAGACCGTCTGACGAACGCTATTCGGTCCGTCATGATGCTCCAGTCTGCAACGTCTCCCAGCAGCCCGTTTGCTTCTCCTACGCGGAAACGAACGACCTCGTCCGCTTTCACGGCTTCCGATACACCGAGAGGGAAAACCGAGATAGGCGCCACTACGACGTTCAGAGGGTCTAAAGTCGCCACTGTTATACCGAAGCTTAAGAGCTTGGAGGCGACACAAGATTTGGCCGCGCATTCAGCACTCGTGAGGCATTTGCAGTTCTCACCTAATGGAAAGTTTTTGGCTACTTCGAGGTAAGGGACTGTTAGCGTCAGTAAGTGCATATTTGATTTTTATATGAATAGCTGGGATCGAACATCCATCATCTTCCGGGTTGGGGTGCGTGGTACTAGTGGTTGACCCAAGCATGACGATAACATTTCCGCAGGAACCTTGTGTACCCCATCGTGTGCTTGCCCATGCTTCTGGCTTTGTTGGTCAAGTTGCCTGGTGCGCTATGGGTACTTCTTACTTGTCGCTTGCTGATGGCTAGACAAGGTCACCAGCTGGTGTTCTTCTCCTTACAAGGCTAAATCGAGCTATCAAGATATGGACGGAGGTCAGTCGGATGGGGGGGATTATCGCGCTGTGCTGAAGTCTACTATCTGTAGGATGGGGTGTGCCGAAAGACTATCGAGCGACTACACCACGTACAGTCAATTGCCTGGTTACCTGGAGGGGAAGGTGAGGTCCTATTTGTCCCCCACGGATATGACGATAGCAACTCATCTGGACAGCATTTCTGTCTGTCGAGGGCAGTGAAGTGGTAAAATTAGTGAGTATTCATTGTGCACTTATTTATGACATGCCCACGAATCTCGACAGGATCTTAACGGCAATGTGTGTGCACCAAGGCCAATCCCGAAATCCCATTGAACTTTTTTGTTCTTCAGGTTCTCGATACATATCACTTCGATCGGGTGTTCATCCATGATGTGGCCATTACTCCCGACTTGCAGCGGTTGTTGGGTGTGGGGCCCATTTTACACTCACCTAAAGGATTGCAGCCTAGCAAGTCCCGGGTAGAAAAACAACTTTTGGGTGAGTATGTCGTCGGCATTTATGGGATCTGACTTCATCTCCCTTAGTCTATAATATCGACACGAAGACTATCGAAAAGTAAGATTCATAGCATGATGCTTGTATGGCATACGTTGACGGCTTGACAGCCAGACGCCGGTGTTGAATGATGTTCGGGATATAACGCTGGCTAAGAATGGACAAGTGGCTCTGGTATCTTATGAAAACAAGGTCTGTTAGATGCAGCAATCGCTGGTTCAGCTACCGTGCTTACTTCCTCTAGGCACCTCCACAACTGTGGAAGTTAGAAATGGTTAAGGATCAGGCGCGAATGACCCTACGCCATACTTACATGCCCAAGGTGCCGGTTGACTTTGCAGGACCGAGTTATTTCGGAGGCAAGGACGACCAGCTCGTGCTTTGTGCTGGAAAGGGTGCGCTACTTCCTTTTCACCTCTAGCGTATAACTGAAGCATCGAACAGCTGGTGATATACACATCTGGGACCGTGACTCTGCTGCGCTTCTTCATCACGTCCGTGCTCAAGCCCTAGGCGGGGACCTGACGTGCATTGCATGGAACCACGCTTCGGACAACCCTTTCATGTTTGCTACGGGAAGCCACGATGGAGCGGTGAGACTGTGGACGACGGCACATGACTATCGCCCAAGCCCAAGCGAGCTCAGCCGTCGTCTTACTGCACGATCCACACATTCTGTTAGCCCTTCACTTGTCGATAATAATGGCGCTCGGACGGATAACTCCGACGCTCAGTTGGGCGAATATACCTCAGAGCCATTAACGCTCACGCCCGTGGAAGATAGCGGCCCACGGGATAGATTTATTTCTTTTGCACGATCACATTCCTGAACATAATACCCTGCACTGAACGATACACGTCGCATCCTACACATATCCATCGATATCTACATACATGTATTGTAAGTTTAGCTACAAGTTTACACTGGGTTGATGAAGGTTGTCTTTAAATTTATTCGCTGCCAATTTTCAGGTACGGACACCGTGTCAACCTCTGTCAACCTTGGTGTCAAATTTTTCAGGCAGAGAACTTATTGAATCCGAAAGAGACAGACGATACATCTCGAGCGCCGACTGTTTCTCATCGTAAATCACTACAAGAGAAAAAGAGGGATATATTTTTATTTATTTAAAGAAAAAAAAAGAAGTGTTTGAACTTTTGGCCAATTGGAAGCTCGGATATTTCGGTGGAGCAACCCGGCCAGCGAAGCGTCACGCGTGGCTAAGCCAATACATCACTGTCGCCCGTATGAAACGCAACCCAAATTTGTTCCGTACCCATCCTCAGCACAGCGCCGGAGCGTCTGTCTCTCTTACTATTTCCTAGGCATTTTCTTGCATATCTCAATTCTCAGAGATGCTATCCAAACGAGTTATCGCTGCAGCTCGCAGTCGTGCTTTTCTCCCTAGCAGAAACAGCCAATACGCTGCTGTATCGTTGTCGAAAGGATGGTGCGTGCGCGTTGTTTCTTGGGGCCGTTTTTTTTCTTCTTCATCGCTGACGGTCGGGCGGTCGCTCTCATCATTGTCTGTGCAGGAAAGTGGCCGACTCGCACATGAGACGTGCACAGTTCCACTCGTCGCATCTTCTACAAGCTGAGACCGTAAAGGTGCCACAGATGGCAGAGTCCATCTCAGAGGGCACTCTCCGGTCATGGTCAAAACAAGTTGGCGACAGCGTAGAGGTTGATGAGGAGGTCGCGACTATCGAGACGGATAAGGTGAGCATTAGCTAGTTCACTCGCACTCGTGCTTCTTTGCGAGTCAATCTAATCAATCTACCATACTCATCTTCACTCTCATAGATTGATGTCAGTGTTAACGCGCCTACGGCAGGGACGATTGTGGAGCTTCTCGCAAATGAGGAGGATACTGTCACCGTTGGCCAGGACCTCTTCAGAATCGAGCCTGGTGAAGGCGGAGGTAGGTTCCATTTAACTTTTACGGGACGTGACATCTCATTACATCTTCTTTTTTAGCATCTTCTGCCCCTCAAGAGAAGAAGACCGATCCTGAAGAACCCAAGGACCAACAACTGGAGAAGAAGGCCCCGGAACCTCCCGCACCATCGAGTGCCGACAAGCAGAGTGGTGGTACCCCTCCTAAAGAGTCCAAGAAGGAAGTGAAGAAAGACTCGAAACCGAAGGAGGACAAGTCGAAAGCACCTCCACCTGCGTCTACGCCAAAGATACCAGGCAACCGGGGCGAGACAAGAGTATGCGTGGCCTTACTGCACCTACTTTAAGGAGACTGATGTGCCTGTTTATTAGGTTAAGATGAACCGTATGCGCCTCCGCATTGCCGAGCGTTTGAAGGAGTCGCAAAACGCTGCTGCTTCGCTCACGACCTTCAATGAGATCGACATGTCCTCTCTCATGGAGATGCGGAAAAAGTACAAGGACGAGGTGCTCAAGGAACATGACGTCAAGCTTGGTTTCATGAGCGCGTTTGCCCGTGCGTGCGCATTGGCACTGAAGGAGATCCCTGCAGCGAACGCGTCCATTGATGGTGATGAGATTGTCTATCATGATTACGTTGACCTCAGTGTTGCGGTCGCGACCCCCAAGGGCTTAGTCACTCCAGTCGTGAGGAACGCTGAGGGTATGGGCTTTGTTGAAATCGAGAAGGAGATCGCCGCTCTCGGCAGCAAGGCATGTCCTCCGCACATCACATTCTCTTCCAGCTTACTCATTATCTCTAGGCCAGGGATGGTAAACTGTCGCTCGAGGACATGGCGGGAGGCACCTTCACCATGTGAGCTTCTTTGTCCCTCAACTTAAACTACATATTAATGTCATCATTAGTTCCAATGGCGGTGTCTTCGGCTCGTTGTACGGAACACCCATTATCAACTTGCCACAGTCTGCTGTACTCGGCATGCACACGATCAAGGACAGGCCCGTCGTTGTCAATGGCCAGATCGTTATCCGACCCATCATGGTCGTCGCCCTCACCTACGACCACAGACTACTCGATGGTCGGGAGGCAGTCACCTTCCTAGGTTCGTACTTCTTGTCGTCATTTCTCACGTGACCGTGATCTGACGCGTTGGGTTGCAGTGAAAGTTCGTGACTACATCGAGGACCCTCGGAAAATGCTTCTTGCGTTGAACTGAGCTTGCATTGGCAGATCTTGTTCACGAGTGACCCGTAGTCTATTGGACTCGTTCTTACACTAGTTTTGCAGTCATTATTTAAACGTTAAATTCCATGCTTTCCTCAGAGTTTCGCGACGGTCGGTTGAAGGCATAGTCACTCGAAACCTCTTACACGAGTGGCCCATTCATCCAAGCCTCACATATCTGAGAACTTCATACCTTCGCAGTCTACTTTGCTGCTCCTCAGCTTGAGCTCAAAGGAACCTTACAAACATAGCTAATAAGTAGCTGAAACAAGCCCAATTGAACTGTAGGTTTGACTACGGGAGACTAGAAACAAGCGGGCGGGTGAAGATTAAGCATCTCGACCCTCACGCTTCAATAGATGTCGGGTATGTAAGTGTTACATTGATATCCCCTGCAAATGCGGCGCCACTGACTGAACAGGTGAGTATGACACATGATTATTGGGATTCGAGAACGATGCTGTATGAGATGACTACTATGGCATGGCGGGGAACGACTAAGAGAGGACGATGTACGACGTAGGTATAAGTATAAATGTAGTCGGGACAACCCTAATGCGGATCATATCACGGGCGATGTCGAAGGAAAGGAAGGACGGTAGGCTCCAGCAGTTGTGGGAGAGAACAAAGCGACACAGGTCCCAAGTGAGAGTAACCAAGGTAGGGTAATGATGCGGAATTACTTTGCGCCGAGCTCTTTAATCCTCGCGAGGAGTTGCTGGCACTCAGCTTCATGCTCCAGTCGCTGAGTTTCCAACCTCCTCTCCA
>PVYP01003389.1:9481-25435 GCA_002995295.1 Rhizopogon vulgaris
TTTTCCATGGCTCCCCAACAAGAAGTCCTGTGTTACAGTCCCACTTGCGCATTGTGCCGTCCTCGGAACCACTCACGATGTGGACGTTGTCGTGCAAGAAGAGAAAACTCCAAACAGTGTTCTCGTGGCCTTCAAATTTGTGCTTCGGGGATGAAGCTTCCTCGGGCGTTGCAGATAATTCAGAAGCCATACTCGCGGCGTCTGATGTATTAATCTGGCTCTGGCTCTGTTTGCGATCACTGATCACATATGAAAAGGGAACACTCACAGGTTAGTCTGGTGGTCCTTCACTTGGTGTCAGTTGGTAAGGTGGGTGAATACTACGTTTAGTATATCACATGGATTCCATGACTCACCATGAGGCGGCGCTAATTGTCGAAGTACTTACGTGACGGTATAAAAGTAACGGCAACATCACTGGAGACCCACTTTCTTCTGCAAGGTCAAACTCAGCCTAGTTAGTCTCCCGTAGCCAAACCTTTACTATAGTTGTTCGTTCTAATACACTTAGCTGTGCCCCCGCTAAAGGAGATGAAGCTGACAACACGATCAAGCGAAACACGCAAATGATAACTCTCGCTCCGCAAGATGTTTGTCGGCGCGCCCAAATAAGATTTGAGTGGGGCTATTATGTAATATTGACATTTACTTCCCACAAGAACCGTTACATAAGTACCCCTAACTAGTACCACTATAAGTTAAAGCCCTCCTCGGTTATCTTACACAACTCCGATGGTGTTGCTATGGCTTCGGGCTTGTAAGTAGTACTTCTGGTCTCGTGCATGTTCTACAGTTGACGGCTGGTACCATTCTCGGCAAAGATTAATGCGCGCACTGCATATCTAAGCAATATCTAAGCGAATCATCCCCATGATGCACGAGATGTACTCAAAACTAAGACCTCGTTGCTGTCTGTGATGGTCATTTGTAGGCCGAAAAACGCCTTATTCTCTTCGTTCTCCTCAAACTTGCCTGCGACTGCTAATCATTGTATTTGTACCGCCCGACGTCACGACTGGAGATTCGTAATTTAGTAACGTGTTTATTATGACGAATGTAAAGAATGCAGAGAATGCAAAGAACGTTTCTACAGGTGCCTCTTTGCACTGCCGCCCTCGGCATGAAAATATAAGTAAAGAGAGTGCTTTTGAACGGAAGGCTGGCTTCAGCGAAATGTCCAACGACCCCCCAATTCCTGCACCCTCACCCCTTTCTTACCTTGACCTCGTCAAGATAGGCGACAATTTTCGCCTGCCACCTAATGACGACCTTGTTAATGTCGCTCAGAAGCCCTCCGATGTGGATTCCTTCGTCCCGTGGACATTAACACAATCTCGGAAAAGTCCTACGGTTGGGCTCTTGAGGTTAGATGTAGTAGATCTTCTTCGAAAGGAGAAACCCGGGATATGGGTCATTTCAGAACCAAAAGTGGGGCATTCCATCAGCTTTGACGGATCAGTCAATACCCCGAAAAAGCGCACCGCGGCGATAAAAGAGCTCTGCGAGCGTTGGCGTGACACTGGTGCTTACCCTACGAGCATCGGACCCAAGAAATGGCGGGGCGAAATGTACCCTGTGTACCGGAATCCCTTTGGCGTGCACGATCACGTTGACTCTGATGACGGAAACTATGCCTTTGAGATGGAACGTTCTGCGTGTGCACTTTTTGGGGTCGTTACATATGGGGTACATATGATTATCCATCAAGGGATACCTAGCAGCCCGCAAGTGAGGATTTGGGTCCCGACACGGGCCAAGACGAAGCAGACGTGAGTGTGGTCACTTTATATTCATCAGGTAGCTGAATGTTGCTTCAGGTGGCCGAGCTGGCTAGATGCTAGTGTTGCTGGCGGGATACCGAGTGGCATGCCTATCTTTGAGTGCCTCATCAAAGAGAGCGCGGAGGAGGCCAGTATTGATGCAGCCATCGTGAGGAACCATGCGAAGCCCGTCGGGGTAGTCAGTTATTTCTTCAGGTATCACTTTAGTAGTATTCTTGGATGAAGAATGAAATATAACTACGGCGCGATTCCAGGAACAGAATGCACTTCCTGCAACCAGAAGTTTTGTAAGTGCCGTTTGAATTCATTTGGTGGAGACCTTGACGACATGCTCTAGATACGTTTACGATCTTGGATTACCACCGGATTCATCGTTCAAGCCCTATCCATCAGACGGTGAGGTGGAACATTTTGATGTGTGTCTACTACTATACCTTGTTGCTTCACCGAGATCGGGCTGAACGATCCTATCAAGTAGTTGCTATCTCTGGATGAGGCGAAATCAAAGTTGCGACAGGGACTTTTTAAGCCCAGTTGCGCTGTCGGTGAGTGCTAACACAAGTGCTCCACGAAATCTGCATTGACCCCACCTGCAGTACTCGTTGACTTTTTTGTGCGACATGGCCACTTGACGCCTAATGATGAGCCTGATTATGTGGAGATCGTGACGAGATTACATGGCAGGTTTGAGTATGAACGATGGAGCCAACAGTAGGGCACGGTTGAAAAGTCGATATTTCACACATCTGTTGGACATCCCTGTAAACTGTCTGTAACACTGGTAAACAGTCACCGTAGATTTGGAGCTGTTTAAAATTGTGCGTACCAGGTTCCTGGGTGAGTGCGTAGGGATAAATCATAAGATCGGTGCTCGTCAACAGTACCAATGACTAAGTCAGTCATTTAAATATATGCTTCTTACGAGGATTAGGATGATAACATTAGCCTTGATCGATATCCCAGTCGTCCAGAAATA
Source organism: Rhizopogon vulgaris (assembly GCA_002995295.1). NCBI lineage: Eukaryota > Fungi > Basidiomycota > Agaricomycetes > Boletales > Rhizopogonaceae > Rhizopogon > Rhizopogon vulgaris. Next base: position 12,239 of record PVYP01003389.1, read on the forward strand.
TGGTGAGCTGACGTGGTGGCGTTGCTTGTTTCCTGTCATCACGTGAAAATCACGCAGATATGTATAATCCCGGTCCCCGGGCCGCGATGAAGTTTGAACTGGTCAGTGGACTGTGGTCACAAGTCTACTCAATTCACGAAGCCGAATCGTATGTGTCTATCATGATGAACAGTGACTGAGCGTATATATAGTCGTTAGTCCACACAATCTCGTGCGATTTGTATCTCCCCTCGTTGCTTAAGACCACTCAGATCAACCAAAGTGTGAATAATATCATGGATGCCTTTAAACAAACCCTCGTAGTCGCGGGGCTGAACATCGATGTCTACTCCCACCCGTCCGCCACAGACCCCAGCATCCCCGTCCACGCCCTCTTCTTCCTCCATGGCCGAGGGGATTCCGCTCAGCACAGGGCTGTCGTCACGACCGTGAAAACCGTCTTCGATGTGACCTACGGACCAGATTCTCCACCAAGGAAGAAAGATCTTATCATTATCGCTTTCGTGAGTATTACATTCAAACGCTAGGAGTGTTATCATTGATATGATGGACGGCAGGATCACCGCAACCACGGAACAAGACTTGTGGACACGCAGCGCAACTTCGCATGGGGAGAAAATCCAGCAAAGAGGAATGACCAGCATGCGTACGTTGCGAATGTCAACGCGTAGCATCCTCCCATTTAAATAGAAACTTACATCATCATTTAGCGTTGACATGTACACTATCCAAAGTATGTGGAAAAGTCGCAGCCAATACGATTGATGTGCCATCGTCTCACTCACTGAATCATGAAGCTGGGTCGGCCCATGACGTGTCCTTCCTCATAGATCACCTGCCTTCCTTCCTTTATCCTTCGGGTCAACGAACCATCGTTGAATGGGGCATAGGCGGAGTCAGTCTAGGAGGGCACTCAACGTGGATCGCCCTCTCTCGAGGTATGAGTCATCTCTGTTCGATCTACAATACGCGCCCATCTCTCGTTAGAACCCCGTCTCAAAGTTGGAATCCCCATCATCGGATGCCCCGACTACACCACGTTGATATCACGGCGCGCGGAGTCGTCAGGGGTACCCTTCAGGCCTCCGTACTACCCAGATTCGCTCAAGGCGTACGTGAATGCGAATGACCCTGCTAAGCTTCCCTATCGCGCAAAGGATGGATCTAATCCGTTCTTGGGGCGCAAGATACTTGTTCTTTCAGGCGCAAAGGATACTCTTGTACCGTGGGTGGCGTCGGTAGAGTTCGTGCAAAATCTTGAGGTTGGAGAGGAAGGCATCAAGCGGTTTTTGCTGGAGGAAACTGCAGGACACGAATGCACGCCGAGGATGCAACGGGAGGCCGGTTTATTTTTGAATGAGTGGCTGAACGATTGGAGCAATGCCAAGTTCTAAGAATGCTGTCATTTGTTTGGATAGAAAGTTGTCGACTAAATATGAATTGAGGAGGGCTCTAATGATATACGATAGGAGATAGCAAGGACGTGAGATGCAGATCTATGGGGTAGTAATTAGAATGCAAGTTCGTGAAACGAAAATTATCCATAATGCATCATGACCCAAAGCGCTGATTGAGGCCGTCATAAACGACAAAGACGATACCGCTGCATGGTATAGCGCGCGCAACGGTCATGCCGCAGCCTGCATAGAGCCCTCTCCACCCCTGAACTCTGTACATAGTAACAGCGGTGCTCCAGAACGACGGTAGCTTGCTCTTGAGTTCTCGCGAATAAGTGAAGGTATCTGGTGGGCGCAGCTCCTCTACAGTTTGGATCGCCGACTTTATCGTATCAGCAGGATAGAGCGCAACGACGCAGAGGCCGCCAGCCAGTGCCCCGGAGAGAGCGGACTCCCACGGCGCAAGAGCCATAGATGGGTCTACTGCGGAACTTTCTAAGAGATAGTTCTTTGGAATTGACGGCGTTAACGATTGGGTCCTTCGGGCGAGGAGGGCTGATGCGATGAATTCTTTCGATGCGAACCATACGGCAGTCCCACCTGTCTCGCGTAGGATAGTGCCTGTGTGTCCTGTCCACATTCCACTTATCCCACGGGTTCTCACTATTTTTGAAACGATAGAAAATGGACCGGGAAGTTTTCGAGGGTGCGCAACAGATCGGGATGTGGAGGCTTTTTGTGGAGTGTGCAAGAACGAAGGCGGTGACGTCGCAAGGTTGGGTAACCGAAGAGGAGGCGTGAGCATTTGGACTTGCATCTTACACTTGACAAGTTCTATGGGCGTTCTGTAAAGGCTGTGTTAATAGAAGTGGAGAGAAGTACGAGCATGTGATGTACATCGACACACGGACAGGATGAAACTTGTGAGGAAACCAGCACCTCCAGCTGCAAGCCCAAGCTGAGGTAGCGTGAGAGGACTTAATTGTGAAGTATTTGTGGACCATTTAATGAGGGACTGGATCTGGCTATATGCGAGAAAGAGACTAGCAGTTTCTGCCATGGAGCCAAAGATGGGAACTGGCAGACCCTGGCAAAGTGTCAAGTTAGCTAGATGAAAGAAGTCGGGCTTATCGAGCTCCATATTTGACTCACGCGATAAAGTCCCCTTACTCCTTCATCCCTCCAAGTCTGCATCAAACAGTCCATAGGTCCACCGAAGCTTGCTGTATTATACAAGACCTGTGATTGAAGCCGCACTTTGGCGAGATCGAATGGATACTCGAATACTTCAGCGACCATTCCTGCGATCTTTTTTTTGTTCTGCCATCAGTCAAATAGCGTTTTTGAATTTCGAAAAGACTCACACTTCCAAAGGCAATATCTTTTACTGCACGCACTGTGGCGGAATCCCCGGTCGGCGGATGCGAATGCAAGTCAAATGTCCCTCCTTCAGTAGGGAACGACCCATGGCGTGGATCCATCAGTCTAGTCGCACAAGTCCCTCGAGTCCAAAAATAAAATTAGAACATCGTAGAGGAAGAATAGCAAGAAGGTAAGGATGAGTACTTGCGGCTGCGCCTAAAGTGCCTTTGGCAAAGGTAACCACGTAGACAACAATATCAATCCCTGACACCCCCAACTAAGGGGTCCGAAAACGAAAGTGGGGTTGTGACGTCACACAATCAGCTGCGAGTGATATCTGCCGATCAGTTGATCTTGCCAAAATCGACTCGAATATTTATCTGCAGCTGTTCCCGGTTTCCTGGGGTATAAAAGCCACATAGATACTCGCCATACTAGCGTCTCTTCCCTTTCCAACCCCTTCACCCGTTTTACTTCACTCTCATACCTACCAACATGCCTGAAGGTACCATGAAAGCCCTGTGGTACAACAAGGTCGGTGCAGACCACCTGCTCGATATGATAACCTAGCGCCTAACGCATTCGCCATAGCCACAAGACTTTGAAATCAAGCAAGTTCCGATACCCAAAGTCGGAGACGATGATGTGCTCCTAAAAGGTTTGTCGCGTGCCAGCTCGAAGCATGATTATTCTCTGATCAAAAACGCCAGTATCGTGTTGTGGTCAGTAGGCATCACTACCTAAAATGTGAACGCATATTAAAGGCTTCATCAGGTGTCTGCGGGACGGACGGACACATTCATGACGGGGAATTCATCTCCAAATTCCCTGTGAGTCAGATGTCATGACGTTAATCCAGTTTCTTATCGCATTCACGCCACCGGGTAGCTCATCCCGGGACATGAAGCCATTGGCAAGGTTGTCGAAATGGGCAAGAACGTCAAAGGCTTTGAACTTGGCGACCGCTGCGTCGCTGACGTAGGCATAACTGTAAGTCCTATGAAGAAAGTGCTCCAATTTAGGTGCTCACATCTTCGCCAAATGACAGTGCGACGACTGTTTTTATTGTCGACGTGGCAATTCTCTCTTGTGTGAGAACTTCAATGCTAGGGGAGTCACCCTTGATGGTGGATTCGCCGAATACATCGTATAGTAAGCGCGCGCTCCACTTGTACCGAAGATATGATTTCATATTGCATTTAGTCATCAGAAGAAGCTTTACAAGATCAAGAACCTCACGGACGAGGAATCGACGTTGTTGGAACCAGCCGCATGTGCTATTCATGGCCTGGATAAACTTAACCCACCAGTCGGAATTGAGGTGCTCCTTATTGGCGCCGGTCCGACTGGCCTCATACTCGCCCAGTTATTGAAACTCAATGGGGCATCGAAAGTGGTTATCGCTGCCAATAAAGGTATCAAGATGGATATCGCGAAAGAATTGGAGGCTGGGGATGAATACATCGAACTCGACCGGAAGAACCCTGAAGCTCAATGGCAGAAACTGAAGGACGATAACCCATATGGTTTCGATGTTGTAGTTGAGGCTACCGGTGTTGAGAAGATCGCCAACATATCGATCGACTACGTTCGCCGTGGAGGTACCCTCATGATCTACGGTGTGTACGAGAACAAGGCCCTTGTACACTGGCCTCCATCCAAGATCTTTGGGGATGAAATCACGGTGAGCTACTATAATGAATCTAGCCCTCCTGCGATGCTAAGAACACACCTAGATTATTGGATCGTTCTCACAAACGTACTGCTTCCCACGAGCAGTCGCATACCTCGATAGCGGAAAAGTGAAGGTGAAGGGTATGGTGACAGATGTGTACAAGCTTGAAGACTACCAACAAGCGTTGGATAAGATGAACAGCAGAGGAGCATTGAAGATTGCAATCAAGCCATGAGTGCGCTAGGATCCGTACTCTTGGTAAATAAATAATGATATTACACATAGCGCTTGTATTTTATACCTTGATATCATGTCGGATTATGCTGGCCGTCAGCCTTGACTAGTGCGAGCACAAAATAGATTGACAGCTGGCTTTAACTGTAAATGATACGGGGGTGGTTATGAATCATGATAATTGATAACACACCCTAACACACCTCGTAACCTTCACGTGCTTCTTCGGTCGCGAACAACTTAGCAATAATCAATATCGATCATATTGCATACATACCTGTCCGTTGTCAAACTGATCTGGCCGCATCGTAACATTTTCTAAACCGAGCCTGACCTTGAAATCGACCCACTCGACTTTGAACATCCCACGGGCGCATGGCGGTGGGAAGAACTTCACAATGAATCATATAGGCACCACTGGCACCTCCCCGGAATGTCTACCGACCACTCTGTCAGCCAGAATAATATGAAGCAGCAACAAGGACCACTTGACGTTGAAGGCTACCCTGTCGCACCAGAAGGGCTGAACTTGGAGCAGGTGCATGTATACGCGAGGCATGGTGCGCCGACTGTCACATTCGCATTCGTGTCTTCTTGCTTATAGGCTGCACTTAGGTGAACGTACGCCTGTCAGAGTGCGCATGTCGGACCCCCCAGCATCGATACCAGCCGACTGGCAGATGTGCAATACCTCTAAAAGCTTCCATGAGACTATAGCTGCATACAGTCCTACTGTGGATGATGGATTGTGGTATAAGAAAGTCGTCGAGAATAGGCACGGCAAAACATACGAAGGGTTATGGTTAGTGGATTTGTATTTGGGAACTCGGGGCCGTTTCAATACGAAATAATACAACAGCTTGCTAGGGGAGCTCACGGATATCGGGAAACAGGTGAGAGACTATTATGCGACAGTCGCTCTCCAAGTTGGCTTACAACCTTATAATAGTCAACGTATTCCTTCGGAGCGGCATTGCGAAGCCTCTACGTAGATAGGTAAGTACTCGAACAACTTCTTAATTTCATCTCGCTACACATGACTCAAGATTAAACTTTCTCCCTCGAACACTCGAGGATGAGCGCTTGACCTATTTCCGGTAAATCTATCCACCTGAGGGGGGCTCATCATTGAACTTTAGCCCGCGCACAGCTCTACAAACATCGCCCGGACGATCGAATCTTTACAGCACATAGTCCACGGTCTGTACCCTCCCTCCTCTTGCGCTCCAAATATTATACCACCCGTCATCATACGGTAAGTTTCTCTGACGGGTCACGCGGGTCGAATCAGAAAGCCATAATGTCCTTGGTTCCAGCAATGGGGTCGACGAGAATCTCGTCAGCAATACCTTAGCCTGCAAGCGGCTAGCACTCTTAGAATTGCAATTCGCTGAAGGTAATTGCTTGATTTTGAGCTCTATTCAGCAGATTTTTTATCTGAGTTATTCCCAGCCGCGGTGGTTGCTTGGAATTCACGATTAGAGCCTTTGGATAAGAAAGTTTCTAAATATATAGGTGGAAGGCCATTACGCCTTGATGGGACTCCTCGAGCGTCGGGGGTCCTTGATACAGTATGTGTCTTGTTGTGGGTGGTAGCGTAAATTGAACTCGGTGCCTTTTCTTTCAAAGGTACGCTCTGCTGCTGCCCATGGATTCAAGGTTCCAGCAGAATTCTTGGATGATAATGTTATGGATTTAATCGTGCGATTCTCTCTTGTCTTCTTCACATTTTCCGCGTGCTTATCTATGAATGTCCGCAGGAAGCAGCTGTGACTGACGAGTGGTTTGGAAGTAAGCCCCTAGTCTATTAGTCTATATCTGTCCATGATTGTTGACTTTTATCATCTAGTTTGTGAGAATAATTGCTTTCTTTTCACCGAAGCTCGACTCAAGTTATTTTTTTCGACCCAGTCAAATCAGAGGAAGGCCGTCGATTAGGAATGGGCCGTCTCCTGGCGGACGTCTCAGAAAAAATGCAACACAAAGCTCGGTTCAATTCCAAGGACCCGACAAAGCTCCTTGTGCACACCACGCACGACTCGACGCTGGCGGCTTTGCTCTGCACATTCGACGTGTTCGATGAGAAGTTCGTTAGTCCCACTAATTTTGATCTTCACGGTGCTCATACACAGTAGGTGGCCGCCATTCACTTCTTCGGTGACATTTGAGCTCTTCCGGAAACAAACACCGCCAGAACAACAAACTAATCTCCAACGAATGTTTTCATCTCTTTGGAGAGGATCATCTTTGGATGAACATTGTGCGTATCTAAATGGCCGCTCTGAGAAGAGCCATTATGAACCTTTGCGTTCACAGATGTGCGTGTGCGATACAAGAATGGAAATATGGTGCTTCCGATGTGCGCCGCGCCGGGGAAACATTTACCTGGTTCGCCAGAGTTTTGTACGTTGTCGGCATTTCAGGAGAGAGTGAAGGAGTTGACACCGAAGGACTGGGCCGCGGAGTGTTTTCCCCGGACATGAGATTGTTGATAGCGTGCCACGCGCCTGGTTTCGATTACTGCTTGAGATATGGTGCCTTGTGTATTTGTTCTCACATGATACCTCAGACCTCAACTGACCTTGTTACTTTCGTCCCAAGCCCATATTCAAGAGTCACCGTCCATGTAACTTAAGAAAAGCTCAGAATTCATTCGGTCATCAAACCAGGTCAATATTCTTCCAGTCAGGATAAATCATTTCATACGGCTAGTGGGATGCACAATTTTACTCCAACACCGATACAAGCAGACACATCTACCAGAATCATCCGCGATTTCATCAGAGACGATGGTTCGCCGGCATGTGGTTACCTTAATGATCCCTGCACAAAGTGCAGGCCGGACACACGTTTCTCCTTGGAAGAAGACTCGTGAACTTCATGGCATACGCAGTAAGCTTTTTCCGCTAAGCGCGACACTGGTAATGGAAAACGCCATATTGACATGCGCATATTATGCAACATCGACTGGACATCAGCTCATTTTAGCTTGCCAGATTCCGTGCGCTTCTTCGGGTTGTCGCCGCCACCGTGTGGACGGAATTATCTGATGATATTCCCTACTAATCCTGTTTGCGACGAGGACGTGTGGTGATGGCCCAGGCTCTGGACGTCATGAGTCATGACGGTTAAATCATGTAACGGTTACACTATCAGCATCTTGAAGGAGATAATCCCCCCGCTACATTAAGGGAATGATTAGGGCTCTAGTTGATGATCCGAAGGTCCAGAAGTAGTGCGATATTTACACAGGTGATTGCACTGATCTACTGGAGCGATAGCGACTTGCTTGAGACTTCCGTACGCTTTGTTTATGCATGTCCGACACATAGGGACCACAACCATCATCTACGGTGAGTAGTCACCGTCTACCCCTTATGCTCAGGCTGTCGTATGATGTAACTTAGAAGAGCCATATCGTTTCGCCTTACTCAGATTTGCAGCGGATAAACCCTTTCTTAACGCACAACTCATGGCTACCAAGTTAGAACTCGACAGCAAGTCCGATACTGATACTTACGGTCATTGGGATGTAAGTAATATTGATGTTTAGTCCAAGTCGGACGCACAGGTAGATGTAGTACGCTTCTGGGCTGACCCCCTATACTGCCTGCATATAAAATCGAAGCAATGACTTTCAGTCTAATAACAAAAACATCATCCAGCTCTCCTGAATTACAACAATAAAGTTCATTTTACTCGCCAGTATGATCATGTCTACCGCAGTGCTGGCGGGCATAGCTAGAGCACACAACCCCAACGCGCAGACCTCGGACCGCGTACTTACGGTTGCAGACCGATGTGGGCGCGGATGGCTCGCGGGCTTTAACCACGGCTATGGTTCGCCGGAGTTTTATACGTTGTCGATAAAGTTTCAGGAGAGGCCGCCGCCGAAAGGGGTGGGTCGCGAACTACTCACCGTCCACATAGGAGTTCAGAGTCACCAAACCAGGTCAACCATTAATACATCTGTTCTTCGAGTTAAAATAAGACATGTCATAAGGCTAGTGAGATGCATCACGCAACATCAACTAGAAAAAGTACGATATATGAATGTGCACAGAAAAATGCGAAATGTGGCTGAGCAATGATGATGATGATAATGAACGAATAATGGATGGTCCACAGCAGCGATCATAAGAAAACAATATCGTTCTTCACCGCACCTTATTTCTATCGAGGAGAGGAGCACCATTAGCTGCCCCACTGCGCCCATGCGCCAGGTAGTCCGCGGCGACGCTTCATCCCTGCCCGCGTACCAGTTCCCACCTCAGAACCTGAGAACGCGCCATTACCATACCCGTCCCCTTCGTCGTCGTCCTCTTCCCCGACGACCCACCGGCGCCCCCTGGCCATGCCCCACGAGTCGTCGGGCCAATCGCGTGGACGGGCACCTGGCGCAAAAGGGCTCAGCCGTCCATTACTGCTAGGTGATGCAGTGCGCGCGCCCCTCAGACTCCCGGTGGCGTTCGCAGGATGCAAGTGTTTCCGAAGACTGCGGATAGAGGCCTGGCGCCTGGCTGGAACGAGCAAGCGTTCCAAATCTAATTCTCCTTCCTCCTCCTCCTCCTCCTCTTCTTCTTCGTCATCATCTAACCCGTCATCGGATGAGGATACCTCCTGTCTAACGTCGTCGTGGCCCGTGGGCCTTATGTACCTGCGCATGCCCCACTCATCGTTCTCAACCCTCGTACGGGCTAATGAGGGAACCATATCATCTCTGGCTTTGTTCTTCCCCTTGCCTTTCCTTGTTTCTTCCTTCCACTTGCCTTTTCTCCGTCCCTCATCATCACGTCTATTCCTAGACCCCTTGTCTTCCTCGGCACTTCTCCGCACCCTTGAACCCGCACGCGACGCCGGCGCAGACCTACACACCACGCTCGTACGGCTCACTGTCCCCTCACTCTTCCTTGCGCGCTGCTCCCGTACCTGTGCACACAGCAACGGCGGCCGTCTCTGTTCCCTAGGCCTATTCGTAGCCTCTGTCAACGCTGAGCTCGTTGTTCGTATTGTCCGCGTTGATCCGGCATCTGAAGTGACACCTGAGAGGAGGGCTTTGGCGACGGACTCCATCCAGTTGCGAGGAAGAGGAGGCGGTTGGGGAACGTCGTCTGTCTCGACGATGTCATCGGAGAGGAGGACGACCCGACGCGAGTGCGGATATGAAGGGCGGTGCGAGCGAAGTGAAACATTGGATGAGGGCCGTTTGACGAGGGGTTGGATGTTGGGTGCTGATGCCATGTGCCGGAGGTATGCGTGGGCCTTGGGAGCTTCTGTGACGGGTGAATTGGAGATCTGCTTACGCATGCAGTGGTGTAGGTGGGCATGACTCGGTTGGTGAGCGAGGGCGCGGGAGGATCGCTGGGGAAGGATGGTGTGATTTTGCTTATCTTTCCCATCTCCTTCAGTGAACGACTTGTGTGGTCGAGGGCGGGTATGGCTGTTCGATGTGGCCTGAGAGCGAGAGTGTTTGCTGAAGCTCTGTGGAGAAGCGTTGAATGAATAAGCGGATGTAGATAGGGATGTCGAAGATGATGCGTGCAGAGCGGTGATCTGGTGGACGCGAGCAAGTGGTGATGGGGGCTGGGACCATTCATGCTGCGTATCTTCGGGTGGAGCTAGAGATGCCGGATTTGCCTGGGACTTGGCTTCCCGCGCCAGACTCGAATTTCGACTCACGAGGCCAGCCAGGAAGTCCACGACAGCACCAACACCGCCGCGCATGCTGTTTGGGTGTTTGTTGTCGGTGTGGCGCTCGGGCTCTGGTGTGAAGACGCGGGTCTCTTTGTAGCCTGCCTCGCGAAGGAGATCTTCGAGGCGCTCGTATGTGTTAGAAGTGCCACGGCGGTGTAGAGGGACACGAGCGAGGGAGTCGGGGTAACGTGAACGACCCCTGGGAGGGGTTGAAGGTAAGCTTGTGTTGCTGGTGTGTGCCACGCTCGATGCAGAAGGGGAGTGTGACTCATAGTCATCTCTGGTTGGGCTGATGGTGGTCACAGTAGACGCATCTGTCTGTTTATCTCATTGAGCTCAAAAGCATGAAAAACAGTGATGAGACGCACAGAGTGAGAAATTTCGTTGGTCTCATGGTCGTTGGAGGTGGGCATGAAAGAAATCCTTGTATGGGTCGTGAAAGTCTTTATATTATGTGCTTATCGCAGGCGTGTTCCCCGACGTTGGGAGTCGTCCCGCCGCTAGCAGCAGTCGACTTTGTGATTGAGATAGAATGGTTCCAGGATTGAAGGTGTTGGATGGGGCAAGAAAGAGAACGGAGGTCACAGGCCACATCACAAGTAATTTCAAAAAAATAAATCTCTCAAGTCTCCCCCTGTGCTAACTAATCAACTTTTAGAACAAACGTTAGCTGATTGACAAGGCCTAACCTGGCCTAAACAACATCTTTAAGGCTATTACGGATGGTAACAACGGTCATCATCTCCACTTTCGCTCATAGATCAACCGCAATTGAGCCGGTCTCAGACCATACAAGGCAAGTTCAAATCTCCACAGCTACGCGATCACACGTAAACAGATATGCATGTGGTGGATTGCATGTCATAATGTGCTTCAGGATACATAGCAGTGGAAAACAAAATATGAAACGACTCCCAATGCGCTCACTACCAACAACATTAGCTCAAACAAGGAGAATCAAGCAAAGTGACCTACGAATTGGAGGGCAGCACCCTTCGTCTTTTTCTCACCACCGAGCTCGAAGCTAGAGAAGAAACGCATCAGATTTATACCTGCAGCGAATAAATGAGGAACGTACTGTTTGCAGCGCTTCAATGAAAGTTGCATCTTGTACTTGCACACCGTGCACTCCAATCGCAGCACGACCTTCTTTGTCGTCTTTGCCTATATGCCATACATCACCCAATGAGCTACATCCTCCAATCTAACACAACACGACGCACCTTCTTGTGGAAGACAGGCTTAGTCTGACCACCATAACCTGATTGCTTCCGGTCGTAACGACGCTTTCCTTGGGCGAACAGCGAATCTTTGCCCTTTTTGTACTGCGTCACCTTGTGGGGCCTGCATGGCGTTCTCAGTGTCTTAGTCTACTGAAATCGAATAATGGAACGTACGTGTGCTTCTTGCACGTCTTGCCCTTGCAGTCTACGTGCAAACATTCGGATTCTCGAATACATGACAGGGACAGAGGTTACTCACAAGTCCGGCGAGTCCTACGTTGGCCAATAAATCGTCAGTGACTGGAAAAAACTAACAACTGACCAACGTACTTGGGGATGTTGACCATGGTTGTCGGCGTCGGCGATGTCTTGCGGCTTGATGTCGACGATGTTCGTAGATTTCCCGTATGCGGCAATCGCCGGTACTGTGCAGTTGGTGTCATTAAAGTTCTGCACAGTTGCGGGCGTTCCCGAGGGTAGAAAGTTAATAACACGTGATACGCGTATTCTTCCTCCGCACTATGATTCATGATGACCTCACGCGTCTGGTATGATGCAATGGGCTAGATGATTTGAATGGTATATAACGTTATAATAGTTTACTCCAGTCTTCTTATTTCTCTCCCAATATCGTGATGACTGAGCCAGTGTTCCGCCTTATTCCTGCGACGAAAAGCTACCCATGGGGAAAAAAGGGGAGCAGCTCCCTGGCTGCCCAGCTTGCTGAAGGCGCGGGTATACCAGAATTCAAAATGGACGAATCGAAACACTATGCAGAGGTGCATATCATTTGTAAACAATTCATGTCCGTAAGCTAACATTCACTGCCACACAGTTGTGGATAGGAACTCATCCGAATGCGCCTACGAGAGTCCTTTCCACTGGACAGCTGCTTTCAGAACATCTTGTTGCCCATCCTGAACTCGTTGGAGAGTCTGTCATCAAGCGTTTCAGCTTGCAAGACGGGCAGATTCCATTCTTGTTTAAAGTTTTGTCATTCGACAAGGCGCTTCCTGTACAGATCCATCCAGACAAACAAACTGCACAGCGCATACATTCAGAGAAGCCAGATTCGTATGTAGGTCGGTGTCTGTCATGCCCATGCTATACTGTGTGTTAAACGCCTTGGTTTGTAGACCCAAACCATAAACCAGAGATGGCTCTAGCGCTCTCAGATTTCGGTGTTTTGTGTGGTTTCCTCCCGACATTCCAGGTCTCGGAATATCTTTCTTCGGTGCCAGAGTTTTCTTCCCTTCTACCAGATGATATTGTGCAACATTTCAAGTCAGTGGCGTGCTTGCCCGCTGAGTCAGAACGCAAGGCAGCTTTGAGAGATCTGTTCTCGGCCTATGTCAAGGCAGATAACGAACAAGCTTCGGCACAGCTCAAACGTCTCGTAGGGAGGTATCGAGCTGGAATGGAGACAGACGCCGAGAGACAAGTGAAATCTCTTGTTTTGCGGCTACATGAGATGTACCCAGAGGATAATGGCGTCTTCTGTGCGTTCATCATGAACCACTTCGAGTTGAAGCCTGGTAATGCCTTCTCCGTCGCTGCAGGAGAGCCCCACGCATATATTACAGGAGGTTAGGAATTCTTCTGCGTCCTAATA
>PVYP01003400.1:928-12435 GCA_002995295.1 Rhizopogon vulgaris
TTCGACTTTCTACTAGGGCGAATTAATCGTTGACCGTAGTATAAGAAACCTACGCTTTATATGACTGGTAAACCAGCGCAGTCCGCAGGCATCCAGCCACTCATACCAGAACGCCTCCTTGATGTGCCTTCGCAGCGTTTCTATTATTTGAGTTTGGGCTTACTCCTACAAGTGAGTGTCATTCAGCTTGATAAGTTGTCTGCGCGAGGTCGCTTTTCATGTGACATTCCTTGTGCATGCCAGACGGCACTGATCTGACGCGTTTCTACTCTTGGCAGGCCATCAAGGTGTTCGACATCCTCCAAAACATCTTCGCGTCCGACACAACCACATACTACGGCACAAAATGGCTGATAATTGATTTTTTATACATTGCGACGCTCTCTCGACTCAGAATACCACGTCTGAAGTACAGCAATTCTGTCGTCTTACTCCAAATTCTAGCCATCTGGTTCCTAGATGGTCTGTTCTTTGGAGGAATTAGCTTAAACTTTGGGTTAATGGGCTCCTCCGAACCAAGTAGCGCGTCTTCGGGTTTCTCAAGTAAATTTTCCACAAATGCATATCTACCACCCGAGCTCATTCCATTGTACAAGATCGACCAAGACCAGACCTTCCATCTACTCCAGAACCATTCCGGGTCTTTGATATTTTGGCCTCGCTAACATTTGGGCTCTTTTCATTTTACACAACTCCTCGAGATACCCATCTGCTTGGCCAACATACAGTTCGCATGTCTCCCATCAGCACTGCTCACTTGAATCCACACTCTCAAACTTTTTGCCTTCCACCCGTCTCTTCTGCGCACGTGCTCGTCCCAATCCTCGTGAATAACACGACTCCAACCAATGTGCGCTATTCTTTTGCTCCACTTGGCTCGGGGCGTGTGGAGTACATCGAGTTAGGCGCGAAGGAGTTGAAAGCAATTGAGCAAGCTAGAGTAGAGGGACTACAGGTCGTGCGAGCCAGGGAGGTGGATAGGTATCGTGAGTACGATGACGAGGATGACGACGAAGAGGCAGAGGCTGCTGCCAGCCTGCAAAAGACACAAAGCTTGGTGCACCTTCGTCTCTCCAAGCCAGGGACCATGAAGCTCGACCGGGTGCTTGACAGTTCAAACGTTGCAGCACGTCTTGTTCACCCAGCTGAAGTGACCGTCGTGCCATGTCCAACTGCGCAGTACACAGATGATGATTTGCAAGATATTCATTGCGCGGGTGATACATCTGGTGTGGACCTTGCCATCGATATACGAGGGATCCCTCCGCTGAGCCTACAGTGGTCAAAGGATATTAATGGGAGAAAAGAATATTTCCTTGTTGAAGGCATCGAAGACAGCAGCCACTCGCATACCACACAGGACGTCGCTCGTGCTCGTATACCTCAGAAACTCAAAGTTCCATTGTCTTTGTCGTTGGATGCGCTTGGCAAGCACACTTATACGCTGGAGAGTGTTATCGATGGCATGGGCAATATTGTGCACCTTAATGACGGGAATCATGACATGGAGATAACACGAACCCTTTCTGTTCTGCGCCGTCCTAGTGTGTCGTTCAAAGACTGCGGCCCAGGAACCCCAAAATCACTGCTTATTGGCTCAGAAGCTCCAGTAACACTTACAGTGGGTGACTCAGATGCATTGGACGGGCCATGGAATATCGATGTCAGGTTTGAACCTACTAATGGGGATGGGAAGCGCGTCAAGCCGTGGGACAAGAAACTGCAGACCAAGGAAAACAGGAATGACGTTGTGCTAACTGCAACCGTTCCAGGAGAGTATTATATCACTGGCATCAAAGGCAAAGTGGGTAATGCACCCTCCCTACCTTGGTGATCCTAACATTACAATAGTACTGCGATGGCGACGTGCTTGCCCCTGAAACATGCAGGGTTGTCGAGAGGGCAATGCCCAGCGCAGAAATCGAGTGGAAGAGGATTCACGAATGGTGTGTAACGTTGTTCTGCCAAGCATCCTTTTCTAAAGTCTGCGCAGTTCCGGCGACACGGGGGTTTCTGCATCCCTTGTCATGCACGGCACACCCCCATTCCAGGTCTACTATCGCACACAGCGTGACAAACAACCTCCGCGTGATCTTATCAAGACATTTACGTCGTCTCGTGGCGAGCTCACTTTGCAGCCGGAGCACAGTGGCCACTATTATTACACCTTTGTACAACTCAGTGACGCCTACTACAAACACATGGCGCTTGATGGACCGAGCATCGACCAAGTCGTGCATCCTCTAGCGGCAGCTGATTTTGTAGGCGGTCGCGGCAAGAGGGTCGTTAGTACTTGTGAAGGTGCAACTGTGGGCATTGAGGTGGATTTGAGGGTGGGTATTCTCATTGGTTGTAGGATATTTATGCTGATGGGTATTCACAGGGTACACCTCCTTGGAACTTGGAGCTACAGGTCGTGGGTCCACGGACTACGGATGCGCTGGAAATCACCGATATCAAGACGTCACTCACAAGAATATTGGTGCCTATACCCAGCGCTCTTGACAAGGAGGGCGGGACATTCGATGTCGACCTAGGTAGGTTCATTGGGTTGATGTTCACACGAAACGAAGCTAATCCGTTTATTCAGTGAGCGTTGTGGATAGTTACGGATGTAGACGACCGATATCAGTTCCTAGCGTCTCTGTGAATGTCAGGAGAGTGAAGGTGAGTTATTCTGACCATGAAATTTTCGTTAGGTTTTTGATTGTGAGTTTAGCCAACCGTCAGGTTTTACAGCAAGCATGGCCAACGGGAGATTACCATTCTAGAAGATGATGGTGCTGACCTACCACTCCGGCTGACAGGTGACGGGGTAAGTTCGAATACTGACCTCACCGAACAAATTTCACGTCCACCTCTCTTAGCCGTGGAACGTTAAGTATCGCCATATGGGCGACCCAGATCAGCTACGCAATGCTGTGCTGAAGTCACCCAACGACCACATCCATGCCACAAAAAAAGGTGTCTATGAAATTGTTGAGGTAACAAGTCTATCATATAAGCGGGGGTATCTCGTTCACATGGTATGCCTCATCTAGGTCACAGACTCCCAATGCCCTGGATCCGTGCTCGAAAGTGAGAGTACTTATACTGTTGACTGGGTACCGCGGCCCTCTGCTCGACTAGACCCTGCAACTCCTTCCACTTTCGAGTCGTATAATAGATCACATATCCTCCCTCCGATTTGCCAAGGTCAGGATGACCACGTCGACCTCCAGCTCACGGGTATGTCTTCCGGCATGAAGCGCATCGCACTGACTGATGTTTCCAAGGTCGACCTCCCTTCCAGATTATGTACAATATTGCGCGCAACGACGAAGCAGGTGGCACGACAGTCCTCGACCAACCAACGTTCAACAGCATTCAGCCTCACACGCGTTTCCAGCTGCACACGTCAACCATTGGGCGCAAGTATTATGAAGTCAAGCAAATCGGTGACAGCGCATACCCTCTCACAAAGCACAAACACGCAGTCATTCCTCGCTCAGACCGCCTTGTTTTCGAGCAGGAGGTAATGCCAAGGCCGTCGGCAATGTTCAAAAATGATAACAGAATGTCATTCTGCCTAAATGATGCACTTGCGTCTCGCGAGGCTCTATCTAATGATGGTGGTGTTGTTCAGCTAGACGGCACGCCGCCCTTCCGAGTCGCGTTGTCTGTCAGGAACCTTGCCGCGAGCCAGGTATACAAGGAAACGGTCGAGGTGCACGACAAGTCCTGGAGGCTTCATCTTCCCTCATATCAGTTCACATCCATTGGCCCTCACCAAATCACAATCGAGTCTGTCCAGGACTCATCGCACTGTGAACAGACTGAACTAAATCCCTTGCGTCGCTCCATATGGGTTGACGTTGCAGAGTCCGCTGCGATCATTCCCTTTGATAAGAGAGTCGACTTCTGTGTGGGTGATGTGACTCAGTTCCAGCTGGAGGGCAAACCACCTTGGTCGATCGGGTGCGTGGGGTTTTGTGTCGTGTTTTTAGTTTTCTAACCGAACAACGCCTATGATAGATACCGCATCAACGGCAAGTCTTATACCCAAGAAGCAAAGAAGTCGCCGTTTTCTCTCGTGCAGCAACAATCGGGAGAATTCACGATTACCTCAGTCTCGCAGCAGCAGAAGCTATGCAAGGCTACAGTCACTGACCTTCGTTTTAATGTGCATCCTCTACCAGCTGCTCAGGTCGGTCACGGAAAGCGGATATACCAGGACATCCATGAAGGTTATAGCAGTCTAAAATACCAGTTGATGGTGATGTGCTGATATACGTGCAGGTGACCAAGCAGAGATCGTCTTCACACTGATGGGAGAGCCGCCGTTCACGTTTACATATCAACGAGCCGAGGCGAGTCCCAAGAAAGGAGGCAAGCCGGGAAAAGTCCTCGAAACGCATACCGTGTCGGGTGTCACCACGCACGAGTACTCTATATTCTCCGCGCTTGAAGGTGCGTTTACTTGGTCACGCATTCAGAGGCACAACTAACTTGCGCATCGTTGCAGGGACGTGGACAGTAACATCCATCTCCGACCGCTACTGCCGATACCCCTCACAGCCAGATGGCGTGTTAGAAAAGCCACGACACTAGGCTCATCGGATATGATTTTAGTACATCTATATCACCTGTAGCACTAGACGGAATCCATAACATAACATTCATCTGCATACGGGCTAGTCTTATCACCTCATTAACTTGCTGAGGGCTGAACGCACTACACCATCACTCGTCGAAGAAAGTGCTCGCAAGAAAGGTAGTTATAAGATCAAGTGCATTTTATATTTATGAGTCTAGTACACTGTTTTTCTTCTCTGTTCTTCCACTAAACCTGGACGGATGAGATGTAGAACCATTTCGAGACTGCGAGGAAAGGGAGTTACAGCAATTAAAACGAAGGGCAAGAAAAGTACTTACTGGAAGGGTCGATGGGTGCAGGAGGCTGCCTGGAGTCGACAGGAAGGCTGGCGTGGACGGGGTCGTTGCGGGTAACAAAACCTGGCGAGTTTGGGTTGGCGAGGGTGCGGCTTTGTTTTTTTAGGTTTAGTTTTGGTGTCTGGGACGACAAAGAGAGTCGACTCACATAGCGATCTCGTAGGAAGGGGTCTTGGCTGGGCTCTCTCCAGTAATGAGGTGGCGCCATGCCTCGTGACATTCGTGGATGATCTCTGTTGCGTATTTTTTGTTCTTAGCCTCCCCAGAGAAAGCAAAGGCGTTCTCGCCCTTGCCATCGGGAATCTTGTAGATCCTAGCGGAGGTTGAGGTTGGAGCTCCTTGGTTTGGATGATGAGATGCAAGACTCACCTGAACCACTCATTGGTGGCCCTGATCAAGCCAGGAAGGTGACGCTCCACGTCTTCAATGTCGTTAAGCTTTGATGCCAGAGGGTCATCCACATCGACGACGATGACTTTCCAGTCGGTCTCACCCTCGTCGAGCAGAGCCATGATACCCAGGACCTTAACCTGCTTAACCTGGCCGACGTAGCCGACCTTCTCACCGATCTCACAAACATCTAATGGGTCGTTATCACCCTTGGCTTTAGTCTCTGGGTGGAGAGCAGCTGGGTCCTCCCAGGTCTAACGATGAACGATAATGCTCAGCCAAACGAACCCGAATAAGGAACGAGCGAAAGGGTTTCACCTGAGGGAAAGCACCGTAATTCCAGATATAGCCGTGGTGAGGGAAGCAGTTGCGAACGAAGCGCAAACGGCCCTTCTTGATGTCTTGCTTGATCGGGTTAAAGGGTTCTTCCTTGGAGATCTCCATCTTCGCGTTGGTCCAGCGGGGGACCTCGACGATCATGTTGAAGATGCCGTTGCTCTGGTCAGCGAAGAGGGGGATGTCATGGAATGAGGAGACGACAGAGCCATTCTGCTCGATGAACACTCGGTGCTCTGTAGGCGGGTGATCAGTGGCGGGTCATGTAAGATGTGATCGCGCTGACCGAGGGTGTTGGGTGCACCGATGAGGCGAGTAGAGAAATCTGGTGTCTTATTAGTAGAATTTCTGGGTTGGAAGTGGGGAGGACGCACGGGATGCCATTGAAGCGAAGTGTTTGAGCTGGAGAGAGAGACGATGGGCTGCTATCATATCTTGCTAGTTTTTAAGCTACTTATAATTAACAGTTTATGAGTTTTTCAATAATTACAAAATTACCTAGCTGCTGACTGCTGGCAACAATATCCCCCGGTCAACCCCGGCTCCGAACTTGGCTCCTTCCCGGTTATCATGACGATGTACATGCGCAAGTATGTACGTGTCAAGTTCATCAGTGGATGAACTTAATTGTTACCGAACAGCGTTGTAATTTCTACAGGAGGTAAACTTTCATTATCACTAGCTTTGAGCTTCGAAAATGCCCCATTGAAGTCCAGTCGAAGTAACAGCCTCTCCACATGCCGGCGGACTTCTCCCTCTCCCTCAAAACCCTTTGCGCCCTTTCCCCTAATAAACGTGCGCTGTAATGTCGATGCGTTGGCTAAGCTAGCATTCATCAGAATAGACTTCGACGCGTCACCAATAGCCGTGAAGGGTTGCTGAGAGGTGGAGAGAGAAAGTTGCTCGTAGAACAACTTGAGCAGCGTACGAAGGCTCTGCGGGAGAGATGACTCGATCAGAAATAATACCCTATCTTGAGTAGATAAAATTACCTCATTGATCCCTGAAACAACTTGCAACCGCTCCCTTACCATAGTACCCACCTTATCATCACCGCTAGTTGATAAACTCCCCTCAAATAGCAACGCAGGTAGGACATCTCCGCCCCATCTCTCTACCTGCGCAACGAATTGTTCGCACACCTCAAAGATCGGCCGAAGGATCGCGGTAAGAGAGGAGTTAGACAACAAGCACCCCGTGAGCAACCGTTCAAGGTAAGTCGTGTGGATATTTCGCAGTGTGGTAAAATCAAGATAAGTTGAGGGGTCTGCATTTGCTTGGGTGGCAACGTTATGTGGATGGGTGTGCTTGCTGACATTCTCTGCACGTCCGCGACTTGGGTCGTCCAAGAGATCCTTCAGTCTTCTGAACTCGACGTCTATGACATCGACCATAACATAACCGAGAAGGGTGTCAAGAAACCAGCCCATATCCCTCACGACACCCCATCCGCAGCGTAATAGTTCCTTGCGCACTTCGAGGTCTTCAACAGTGCCACCTTCGCCAAGACCTGTCCATCGCCGTCGCGCACGTTGTGCATTGGAGAGTGAGGTCCAGCAAGTGTGGATCCGAGTGTGGGTTTTGCGCAATGACGAAAGGTAGTTGAAAAGAGCTGCGTATATCTGAAGATCGGAGGGGTGTAAAAAAAGATCCAGAGGCCAGGAGACATTGTACGACAGCACGAGATTCGTGCCTAAAAGGAGGTCATCGAAGGATGTGACTTCGGGTGAATTACTAGCAACGGATGAAGACAGTCTCTTGAAATTTGCTAAGGAGGGGAGGAGGGGCCTGAGGGGCCCGGAAGGGAGTTGGAAGTGCAGATGTAAGAGTGAGGAATCATGCTGAGCGGTAGTGCCAAGAGACGCTCGGAGGAGCGCTAGATTTAAATCTTGTTCTCGAATCACCGAAACGGCTCCTGATCGTGTCGTGAGCCGTGATACCTTCAAGCGCTCAATCTCGCGAATGAGCGCTAGGCTGAATTCGCCGTTACGCAGCAGAAAGTAGCTGGCTCTATAGATTAAGCATCAGCCTACCAGGTTCGAACGATGTACATGGAATGGTGACGTACAGTGATATAACGGTATCTTCGACGTCCTTCCGCGTCAGAACGTTGAGCCATAGCCATTCGCTAACATTTGTTCGGATCTGAGAGACCACGAGGTCGAATTTGTATTGATCTTCAGGCAAGACACTCTCCAACAAATTGGCATATTCAAGCGCCTGCTCGCGCGGCAGCTGATTTTGCCACTTTTTGGCTTTTATGGTGGCGATAGCCCGTCCCACATAAACGATGGATTCTCTTGTTTGAGGAGAGACACAAGAGGGCATGGTTCCATCCAAAAGCGTAAAATCTTTCAATGCTAGAGGATCAGAAGAAGTAAGGGATCCGTGTACCAGAAAAGCGGATAATTGGCTCCGCCACACGCGTTGGACGGCGACAGAAAGGCGCGATATGATATCTGCAATCCGATGGACACCGGTTTTCGAACGGGAAAGTAGCATGTCAATAAGAGGACCAGGCTTCCAGTGCTTCTCAGCCTGCAGCTGATTCATCAAGGTCTCCAGCGCTTTGAGGGGAGAGTCCCATTCTGCAAAGGTCGCTCGTACAGCTGAAAGTGGCACGAAAGACCCGTGAGCAACGAACTCCGGGTCGCGTGTCAAGACCTTCGCCTCTGTATCTACCACAAGTTTTTCGTATTCGTCCTTCAGAATCTGGTTTAATGTCGCGCAAAGCGCGCAGACATAACGCGACTTGGACCGGGAGAGGGTTGTACAGGCTGTCTTTATATTGCGGTATCTGAAGGCTATTCGTCCAAGGGCTTCAAGACATTGCTCCTCGCCTGGATGTAGTAATGATCTGAATGCAGGATGTACATTGTGATCTGTTGGGAACAGTGATGAGGAGTGGCCTGCAAGTACTAGCAGGACCTCTGCAATCATGTCGAGATGGTTCTGGATGTCAGTTTGGCAGGATATGAGCACAGAAAGCAAGAAAACTCACTTGAATGAGTAAATCGTCCTAGACTTGATAGTGTGAGTTCTGCACGGTGCAAGAGGAACAACTAGAAGAGACTAGCACAGCGTTAGACAGTAATTTGAAGGCCTATGTAGCCATCATAGTAGGTCGGACTTACTTGAAACATAAGTGACCTATATTTGGACTAATTCCCAAACGCGTGATGCATACTCTCAAGCGGCAACATAAAACATTATTTAAGTTACTACCATGTCGGACAGCGAGCACGAAGTCGTAGAGCGTCAAGTAGGAAAGGGCTTTCAGTCCAGTTTCACCCTCGATGATGCATTCTCAGACGGCGAGGATGGTGATTCTAACCTCGAGTTCAGCTCCGCAGCTCTGAGGAAACATCTTTCCGAAAACCCAAGTTGGGTGGAAAAGGACGACCGAGAAGATGAAGGGGAGACTGATTATGGCTCCGCACACAACCTTGACACGTCGATTTCAACATTCTGTCTTGATGGAAACTCTAACTCACATCCGGGGTCTGGGCCATCTTCTCCTTCACCTCCAGGTCCGCCGGAAACGGAGCAGGAGCAGGAGGTTTTACAGGACTTTTCTGACATCACACTCTCAGGGGAACTTAGCACGCATGGACACTTGACTAGTCATGCAGATATCCAAGTGGAGATTAGCTCCCCTCCGCGCGATACATCACAAGATCCTGCCATTCACATCGACGCCGGCGGGTCTCCGCCAAACGGTGTGATCACGATCAATGGCGCAGAAAACGATGTGAAAGAGCATGAACATGAGGCAGTCTATCCGATATCAAATACGTCTTCTTCCCACCTCCCCGCGCCTAGCCATGATCTTCCACCACTACCACCATCTCCATCTTCCCCGTTACCCCGAAGCCCGACCATGAGTCGCCAAAAAACGCGCTCGGCGGGACCGAGCGCCTTCCAGCAAGTGCTGAGTAAGACACGTCCTCATTTCCTACCTCCGAAGAATCGTCAAGAAGACAGGAAACATATGGCGGACTGGGAGGCCATGATGAAGCAAAGTCGTGCCGCAGGTGATCTTCTAGTCACATTCATAGTGGCTGTATGTTGACATGGTGCTAGAGGAGAAGCGGCGGAAAGCACTACAAGAACGCCGTTTAGCTCGCGAACTCAAGATAGAGCAGTCCATCTACACATGGCAGAAGGAGATCCTCCCAGATTGGCGAATTGTCCATAAGAACTCCAATCTCCGCAGACTTTGGTGGCACGGCATACCTACTAAACTACGTGCTTCAATGTGGCAACAGGCTGTCGGTAACGCACTTGCTCTCAGCAAAGGTAGGCATCGCATATACAAACCTTTTCCCTGTGTTGTGTGCTAGCCTTGATTATATTTCAAGATAACTACAAGAACTGTCTCAACCGAGCTAAACGTGCCATTTTGGCCGACTTATTTCCTGCCAAAACACTGGCAGCCATCGAAGAAGACATTTTGTCCACCCTTCCCGGCCTTCACATCTTCCACCCCGAGACTGGTCCGCTCTACCAAGATCTCGTGGATATGTTATGCGCATGGGTCGTCTCTCGTACAGATGAGGGTCTCGGATACGTGCACGGAATTGCCAAGATCGCTGGGATGATCTTGCTGAACATGAAACCACAACAAGGCTTCGTAGTGATGAGAAACCTCCTGGAGAGACATTGTCTGAGATCATTTTATAGCAGTGTTGCCACCCAGGATGACGTGAGTACTGCGGTTTGGCTTGAATCAGAATCTGACTGAATCTCAGTATATAGGTCGAGGCTTATTATCGGTGAGCACGAGGAGATGCGGTAAAAATGCCTTGCTTATGCTCTGCTCAGGATATTCGACACGCTTTTGGCTGACAGCATGCCAAAAAGTAAGGGTCGAAATACCATCCTTCATCGCTTCGGCTCATTTTCCCCCAGTGTACTTCAATTTCAAGCAGCACCAAATATCACCCAGTGCCTATCTACCTGACTGGCTGGTCCCGTTATTCTTGGACCATTTACCCTTTGAGGCATGTGCACGCTTATGGGACGTGCTCCTACTAGAAGGAGACTCCTTTCTTTTCCGCGCTGCTCTTGCTGTTCTCGCAGTACTTGAACCTCGGCTGTTCTTCCCTGACCGACAGGAGCTTCTTGATCTTCTACGGTAGGCGACTACTTATTTCTTGTTGTTGCACTACTCAAGCCATTTCAGGGGTGAAAATAAGGCCGCGCTAGAAGTAGCCAAACGGGAGGATCGCTTACTGGACGGCGCAAAATATGCCATCTACGGCCTAGACGAGGAGACCCTCTGGGAGCGGATTGACAGTATGGAGGATTGGTGGAGGGAGTCTACGTGGAAACGTCTGACGCAACGCGAGCTGCCAGATTTGTAGCCTCACTGTAGTGCATTTGTAATAAATGACGGCGCAAGCAGAAGCAGTACATTATGGTGTATGATATCATCCAGCGCTATCCTCATCATCGTCTTCGACTGCATCCTTGTAGAAAGCGTACATTCTCCGCCTATTTGCATCCCGGGTTTCTGTTTCGCTTGCTACATCGAATATTTTTTGCAGTATTGACTTACGTACAGCCTCTGCATCCCCTGCACCTTCACTTTCTGGACTGCAGGTGCAGGCGTTGGCCAGCAGCTTTAAGTAATTAGAAGATGATGTGCGCGCTTTCTTGCGGCTTGGAGGACCCGATGATGATTTGAGCGCATTCTGCAAAGGCTCAAATAACGAAGATTGTATGTGCTTATAAGTCGTATTTATGGGCGTTCGTGCCGCGAGCACGATGAAAGGGGAGAGTAGCATGGACATTGGCGCTGGAGGCGGCGACTCTGAGCTTGATAGCGCTTTGTCCAACTCATCGAG
>PVYP01003436.1:0-25039 GCA_002995295.1 Rhizopogon vulgaris
GAGATGGGGTGCTCTAGCCCATGGAGGAACTGTCATGTACGATATGAATGTTTCGGAGGACACCCGACAAAACATAGTGCTCGCCAGTGATTGTGCTGCCACAGAGGGGAAATAAATGGAACCTCCCTTGTCCGGTGACCTTGCCAGCGTCGAACAGCCATGAAATTCCGTGCAGTTTACACGAGTCAGTGACTCGGAGCTGATGCTGATCGAGTTCAATTGAAATTGAGTACGTCGGCAATTATATTATGTAATCAAACAATGGGACAGGTCAGCACTGTCCCTGAGGGAATACGAATTGTGCAAGATTGGGCGTTTGTAGCGAACGCTTAACTCTCATTTCTTCGCCGTTTCCTCACTTTGTTCCTTGGAGTCATCCTCTCCTTTCACCATTCTGCACCTAATATCCGGATTTTTGCTTCACGAACGCTTCACGAAAACCAGTGCTCATTTCGCCAAATAGATCGCGACTGTGAACGGCCTCAACCTCAACTTTAGCTCATGGCCCAACCTTACTATGACGGACATCCATTGGAAGAGTATTTGACAGGTGCGCAACAGTTGCTGACTCCGTCATTTTTGATCGCTGCCCATTCTTACGTCGTCCGTCGCAGAGTCAGTCGGTGAAGCCCCCGAGCAAATGCCTGGAACCTCTCCACTTTTCTCACTGATCCAACACGTATATTCGGAGCCGCCGGTAGTTTTCAAGTACAGCGTTCAGGTGGAAAAGTCTTGTTTCATTATTTTTGGCGTGTTTCAGGTGGGTTCCATCAACTTCATAACCATAGCACCGTTCCTGAGCTCGCATATATATATATTCTTATATCCTCGGTCAATCAACCTCCTTCACCTTCTTCCCCTTGCGATGTAATAATGCAGTCCCTCAGCTCGCTCTTCACGTCTGACCGAGTCTCGAAGCGCACACAAGCATTTGCTGAGCGCTTCAAGTATGGTATCATCTCCTCTTCCCTCTTGTCTCCGGGTTTCGCGTCCACCCCCGCCCCTCATTCACATCGCCGTTCAGCTTCACCGCCGTTTCCTGGGAGGCTCGTGAGCAATCACAGCAGAAGTAACAGCTTGGCTGAAAGCTCTGCAACCGATCAACCGTCGCTAACCATACCAACCGAACCCGAAACACATGTATGGCCCTTAACCCTTTCCGGCACTCTTGCTGTGGCTGCGCTCAGTGCCAGATTTTACTCTCTCTTTGTCTTGTTGCTTGTTAGCACACTGTATTATATGCATGTTCATCGATGGGATATACATTCTAAACCTGACATCATTACACCTGTGAGCCTTGCAATTGCATATGATGGGAAGTGTACTTACCCCTCCTTTTTGCAGTCACTGGAAGCATTACAAAATTTAATCACAGCGGGCAAAGTGTGGGACGCCGTTGTTCATGATACCCTAGATACCCTAGAACGTGAAGAGCGAAGGTAATTCATATGATACCATCGAAATCCGTATCCTGACCACGTCCTGCAGCATCTTCTACGGACCCTCTTCCCCCATGACGCCTTCTTCGTCCCTCAGGGTAGCGCTCTCGACTTCCCTGCTCACGACCCAAACCCAATGTGACACTGTTCGCCAACTGCTTTCCGCTATTGCATCTCCACCTGAGCTTGCGCAGCTTTCGGAGATGTATGCCCCGCCATCACCTATGAAACTCACGTTTTCTCTTAATAACGATCACCACCGACCGCTTTCTCTGCCAGGTTCTCGACAAGATGCCAATTTCACTTCCGTCGATAGAAAAAGGTCGACGTGGAATGGGTCCTACTCCGCTCTTGCACAGGCGGGAAGTCCCACATCCCATATTGCGAATAGGAGGGAGAAACGGAGATCTGATCTTAGCGCACTCCTTGGTGCTGCGTCACCATCACGAAGAAGCAGTGTCAGTGCACCCACGAGCCCATCTCCTCCCAAACCACTCCTTGATGTGGTCGAAGAGGATGACACTCACATCGGTGATGTTTCTTCGCTACCTGAGGGCGATGATACTTGCTTCGGGATTGCCGCTCTTGATCTGCACCGAAAGCGTCGGAGCCAAGGCATGAACAAGTTTGTGCAGAATTCTGCTGTACCATTATTTAGGAGTAACTCTGACTCGAGACACCTTCCAACAATGTCCCCTGCTTCAAGATACACAAGCATGCAAACAACCCGACATCCGCTCTCCATTTCATCCTTGAACCAGGCACTTCAGTGTGCTCTTGCTTCGAAGCGATACGCATGTTCCCATTTACTGGCTCTCCGTTTCGAAGAGGATGAAGATGAAGCTTACTGGGAGGACGTGCGGTCGCTCATGAGCCTCCTTACGACAACATTAATCGATGCCTCCTCGAGACTCACCGAGGTTCTTGATGAGGTGGAGGAACAACATCTGAAGGACGAAGCTGCATCAGACACTGCATTCGACATACAGCCTTCCTCTTCGCTATTATCACCCCCAGTCTTCACCCACTCTCTTTCGCATTCGATCTCCCAAACCACGTCATTCGCGCCACTGCCCAGTGATCTTGCACGGTTCGCAGCTCACGTCGATGCTATTTCTTCTGCTCTGAATGATGCGCGAGATTACCTCGAGCAATGCGTAGCCTCCCTGAAAGAAGAGCCGTCGCTCAGCGATTCTCCACGTCTATCAACGTCCTCTGTTGAGGAACTTTCAAACCACCCTGCACTGCTCGCCTATGAACGCCTGCGACGCGAGCTTGGTCTTGCCTTACGGGAGTGTGAGCGTGGACGTGAGAAACTCACAAACGTCCTACTCCCGCCGCCCAGCTCTTCCCCGGAGGACCCAGAAGAAGATCTGCCTACCTTGGCTCCCGACATGGGCAGCGACGATTCTGACAAGCCCGAGGAAACATCATCAGGCGTGGATGCGCATAACGAGGACATTGTTGGGCTGACGGTGATTTCGCCGGCTGAAGAGACGTTCGATGCAGATGATGCGTCGTCCCATCTGCTGTTAACAGCTTCATCGCATCATCTGCCTCCGCACGGCATCGAACAGGTGTTTGAAGCTGAGACGGGAAGCTCGCCTGCGTTTTCTCGCGAGCGGTCGAGGTTGACGAGAGAGGAGCGGATCAAGCTTGCGAAGGCGCGGCGGGAGAGTGGGGGTGAGGTACCTGTGTCTAAGATAGAGCGGTGGGGGCCGGGCGGGGAGGTGGTGCAGGAGCTTAAGGATGTGATATGGAAAGTGGGAGAGCGGCGCCGACGGATGACGGAGGAGCAGCTGAGGAGCGCGGCTTCGTCGATACCGGCACCTAGTCACGGGGGCGTGACGCCGATGGAGATTGTGCAGCAGAGTGGGGTGGGATCGTAGTTATGACGTGCGTGTATATAACTTAAGATCGTTGTTATTGAGGTGCCCATGTCATTGGCCACTTGTCATGTCATGTTTTCTGCTTTGAAGATGGACTTCATCTCGAATGTCGCGACAGTCAATGAATTCAGTCACGTGCCAAACAAACTGAAGAACTACTCACTTGGCCATTTTCCAACACCTCACCTCAATTTTACCTCAAATAATTTACCACAAATCTTTACACAGTCATTCCAAAGTATGAAGTTGAATGATGAAGAAATGAGCGAGATCATGGTTGAGGCGTGTTTGCATTGCGCACTGGCCGGTCATCACGCGTCAATGACAACTTGAAGTATCTCTAATGCTATGAACGCCTAGTCCTCAGTCACTCGTTCAATTATGGAACCGTCCTTGTTCATACGCAGGAGATGACTTTCCTCCTCTTCCTCTTCTCCCCCTCCTCCTCGCCGTCCACTGTCCAGGAGCCTCAGCATGTTGCCTCGACGCCCAGGCGACTCGCCAATGCTGACGTCTTCAGGGTGGAGTAGATGTTCGGATCACCTGGTTCAGTGCTGCCTGCGTGATATGTACCATCTTGACTGCGTATCGAGTCCCGCAGTAAGTACTAAGCACTGAGAGATGACACTAAATATTGATTAGGAAGTTGCGAAGAAGCTGTGTGGAGAAAGGATCTACAGCGTAGTTCGAGCCAGCAGCCGGGAATCTGACGCGATGTGAGATCTAGGAGAGTTAACCTGTGCCCGCTTTCATATATCATACATCAGATCTCAGACATGACAACGCCCTCGATGATCTCCAATATCGTCCCTCTACCTCAGGGTTCTATTCAAATTTCATACTATGCACGTCATATCCGTTACAGTCGGTTTGCACCGCTCTTGCAATCAATCAAATCGTGCGGTTTCCGGCCCCCTGAGTCCCATAGATGCGGTCCGCTTACATTGTAGTGATTTTCAATTCGATCTTCAGGGCTGTTTGATTTCTGCCGGCTGGACTCGAGTCGAACTTCATCGCCATTCCTACAACCTTCTCCGCTCGCAAGAGCTTGAGCCATGTCTATTTCAGCCTCCCAATGGGGCTTCCAGGCGGGCTCTCCTCACACACGGCATGTCTATATGCTCGAATTCATGTAAGGGCGTTGGTCAGCTATTAGCAGCAGATACGGTCAGGTCTTGCAGTACTATAGAGATTTTCCTTTTAACATGTTGATCAGGGTCCTTCGTCGTAGCGTCGAATCTCCTTCAAGGGCATGCATGGAGACGGAGCAGCAGCGACTGTCGTGTGTCCACCCTTGCAGAGGACCTCCGGTCATATTTCGTCATGGACGCATCCTACGACGTGATTATATGTCATTCCCCAGTGGCTTTGTCGCTCTTGCCATTCTTGCCCAAGCCATCACGGTTATACTCGTCGATTCTGCCCTCGAGATTTCACATGAGCGAATCCTGAGATGTCGTTTCTGAAGGAGGTAGCGAGTCTCAGGACCTCCGATGAGCACACGGCTGAACATTCCGCCTGGTCACGGAGTGATTGCGTGCTCAGAACATCGGGACTCTCCATGTGTGATCACACCATTATGAAGCGTTTATTTCAGGTAAATTTCTAGGTGTGGAAATCGCAAGCTCTGTTGACAAGTTTAGGTTTTATTACAACCAGGAAAACAGGCCATGGTCATACAGTGGCCTGTTCAAGAACGTCACCCCTAACGTGAAAATCAACGTGCTGTTATCAGATCCCAAGCTCAAGGCTGCTTGTCTTTTGGAACATATCCCTCGTGACGTGAAGGGATTGGATATCAGAGTGCTGACCGGTACCGGTCACTGGATTCATTTTGACCGTCCAAATACCAGTATGGATGCAATTCCGCTTCCACGAGTAAACCTATGAGCCGTACTAATCTTCGAAGTCTAGAATACCGCCGATCGGGAGCCTTCATCACACGTCCCTTCCATTGAGATCGTCCTACTCAAATTGGACTGTACCCTGAATAATTGGGGCTGCGGAGTTGCATCTACACTTGAGTGATTGTCACGCTCCAACATGCGTAGTATGTTATGTTTATCATTCGAACGCAGTACGAGTCTATATTAATTACGGTATAGCAGTACGTCACTATCACCCGTCTTGTGCTAGCCGCTAAACAATCGGCTTAATTTCGTTTTGCAATTCCGTATAATTATGGAAATGACTGTAAGCAGGAAAGATCTGTGATGAGTGACGAAAGCCACAGGAAGGCAGAGCCATTGCTCCTAGTGGGAAAATCATATTCGTTGCATTGCTGCTTAGGGCTACTCGATGTCTAGTCTGTTTCAGTAGCAGCGCTAGTTGTTTTCTGATATCAAGCTCAAATACTTAATGGGGAATTTGTCCTGCCCTCGTCAACCTCTTCGAGTAAGTATCGTGGAGTATTGCAAGTCCGGTTAATGCAGTGCAAGGTGTGCTGGTTCAAACCCCTAGCCTTCGCCGGGTAATCGACTGATTCGGTGCGCATAAAATGCAGCGGAAGGTCAACATTGCAATTTGCACCACCAGCCACTATGGCACAAACACATCTACAAACTCTACACTGTGGTTAATATGATAAAGTTTAAAGCGAAGGGCAAAAAATTGGGTCCCAGAATCTATCCCAAAGATGCATATCTTTCCCTTTCCCTCCCCTCCATTCCTCCCGCAATATGTTCTGCCCCTGCACAAGTCTGAGCTCTCTTCCCCTCATTCTTCTAAGCTGTCGCACGGGCTCGGCTGCATCCTGCTCCTCATCAGTAGCCGTGCACTCTTCAGGAGGAAGCCGCGCCGCAAAGGTATTAGTGAGTTCAAGGATCGAATGTGTCTTATGTAGAGCAGCAGCAACTGCGAATGACAGCGGGGTCTGTGAATGAAGTTTGCCGTCTGAAGCCGCCGAGGATGATGGGTTGAAGTGTCCAAGGGTCATCGCTGAGAACAGGTCGCCGACTCCGGAGAAGTACCCTGAGATCAGTGGGACAACTCTGGCATGCACCGTGGAAAGATAGCTTGTCCCGACGCTATGGGACGAGCATATACAGAGGAGGTAACCTTGCTGATTATCTAGGGAGGCTGGAGGCTGCATGATTTGAGGGAGTACCTGAGATAACCACGGTTGTAGGGGAATAGAGGAAATGACGACGTGTGGGACCTGCTTGTGCAGGATAGATAGGGCATCGCGGAGAGCGCTTAGAGAGCGGAGTGATACTCCGGTAAGAGTCCTTTATCGTATCAGATGCGGTCGACATATGAGGAAATTTGCTCACTCGACTTCAAACCAGTTGGGTGTGATGATTGTGGCAAAAGAAAGCATGCCTTTGTATATGGGTATTACATCTTGTGATACGTAGAGCTTTCCTGAGTCACCGAGCACAGCTATCAACGAAAAATAAGAAAAATACTCGGTGGTGCATTTTCAGACAACTTACGATCCAAGAGGTATGTGAGGTATGGGTTATCTGACTTGAGCTTCTGTGCAAGGTTCTTTATAACTTCCAAAGCAGCGGCGTTTGGTATATAACCTGTAAGGAGTCTGCGAGGGGCCAATAAGCCGGTCTCATCCATCGATTTAAAGATCGATGTGAGTTCTTCTGCAGATGTTTTGGTTCCAGCGAAGCGCGCATAACCTGTATCCGAGACATTTATAGCTGTGATACAGAGCCTGCGGCAAACTCACCAGTGTGGTTTGAAAAGTTCACGGTGTTGACTACCTGAGTATTGTCAGAGGATTTTCTGGTAGAGATGAAAATACGATAGACGTACATCAACATCGTAGCCCATACATTGGAGGGGGAATACAGCAGCCTTTCCGCCGACATAACCATATGCGACATGAGACTGGATGCTCAAAATCCTGTCGCTGGAGTCCAATGAACGCTCGCTGCCTGGTATTAGCTGCATGATTGAACAAATTTAAGGAGAGTGACATACCCAGAATTGTTCACTTGCGAGGTCAAAGCCATCTCCTCCGAGTCGATCATCTACGTGACTCCGACGGAGCCTTCGCTGCCATTATATGGTTTCCTTTTTTAGACAAGCGTTCTTCCACGTGGCTTCGCAGGGGCGTGTCTATTAGTTAGCTCCGTCAGACTTGCACGAGCACGTTTTGTTTGTTTTTCTACGTTGTAGTATGTCTGACGGTACAAGGTCTGCTCTCCTCTTCCTCCTCCTCTTCCTACAAAAGCTTACACTGTCGTAGGCTTCGTCTAACCTGGAAGGATGCACTAGATGGCGCTGAAGCCACTTTCCGCCAGCTCCTTACTTCTTATTCTTCCTCAGAATGGAAGCATATCTCATTAACCAGCGACTCCTCGCCTAGCAAGGGAAAGTCGCGCGCTTCCACAAATCCCGAGCTCACCGATGTCGTCGTACACCGTAAAACCACCAAGTCTGGGGAAAACGTGTATAGAGTCGTCCTCGACGTTCCAATTACAGACCAATCTGCCCCTCTCGACGCGTGGAAAGCCGTAATAACTACACCGGAACTTAGACAGGAGTGGGACCCTGCAGTTGAGAGCGCGCAACTCGTCGAGATGTTCGATCGCCAGACAAGGATATCAAAGACTAATTTTACTCTTGGTTGGCCTGCCAAGTTCGTCATTTTGTCCTTCAGTCCCGGGGTTGTATTAATTCCTATGCAGTCCACGGGACGCTGTACAGATTTCGCGCATTTACCAGGATACATCTACAATAATAGATATTTCTACGTCATTACCACGCTCATCCGATGAGCCTGCATATTTGAGGCCATCGCCGCCCTACGTCAGATCAAATGTTGCACGTAAGTGGTTCCGCTGTCCTACTCTCGCTTCACTAATAACTTCCAGTGTTCGCTTGGTGTATACAATATGTCAATCCATCCCCCACCCCGCAGCCGAATTCCCCAGCTGGTCAGATCAAAAGGCGTATGTCGACTTTCATAGCACAACCGCGTCTACGCATCACGTGCTTCTGGCAGCATGACCTTCGTGCAATCTGGAATTTTGGCTCTGCTTCCAGCATATGCCAACAGCTGTGCACCATGATGTTGGGTCTGTATAAAACTGTCTCCATGCG
This sequence comes from Rhizopogon vulgaris, assembly GCA_002995295.1. Taxonomy (NCBI): domain Eukaryota; kingdom Fungi; phylum Basidiomycota; class Agaricomycetes; order Boletales; family Rhizopogonaceae; genus Rhizopogon; species Rhizopogon vulgaris. The sequence goes on from PVYP01003436.1 coordinate 8,390, forward strand.
TGGCTCGCGCATACCGGTGCTTGCAGGACACGGATATGGTGTTAGCATTGAGAAAATTCGGTTTCAACTCGACAGACAGGCGCTTGCCATTGAATATGTGATACACTCAGAAGAAGAAGACCATACAATGGAGACAGATCAAGGCCTGGACGTCATTAAGGAACACAGACGACTCGTGCGCTCGCTTGAATGTGTCCTTCCTTATAGTGAAGGATGGGACGTGCAACTGACTATGAAGGGTTCATCTCAGAAGGTTGAGACTCTCCCCTGGAATGCTACCGCCTCACGACAGAAGTCTTCTTCTCCCATTTCGGGAAGTAAACCACCGGAACTAACGATTCTCCGTATATCCCATGCCCCTCTTCCGGATGATCATTCTATACTCAAAGTTCGCGCGGTTATAGAACTCTCTGGGCCATCCAGCGGAATCAGGCTGAATGGGCTTCATCAGGCCATTCAACTTTTAGAAGAGCGCGATCCGTCGTCTTTTGTACAGCAGCAACAACAGCTCCTGCAGGATGCAGCCAGTGCTGCAGATGTGAGCTTCCAATCTTCATCTTCAGTAAGCTCCGTTGCATCTAGCTCCACGACACCCACAAGACCACAGCTGGTGCGGTCGTTGACTGAGCGATCCGCGGCAGCGGAGAAAACGATACTGTCGCGCGTGAAGAGGAGTTATATATATTTCTCATCACTATTGCAGGAGCCAGAAGCAAAGTGGAAGCGGAGTGAGTGGAAATCGTTTTCTAGCTTTGAGTCAGAACTCAGGGGCATTCTGCAGCTACGGAAGCACGTGGGGTATCAGTCACTCAATTAGATTCTATCGATCCTACCCTGGTGGTGTATAGAGCCGAAGCTACATTTGTTGGCCTTGGATTGTGGGACTTGTACGGCGCGTTGGTTTCGCCTGGTGCTAGGGTCTTCTGGGACAAGCAACACGAGGATGCAGTGCTGCTCGAGGATGTGAACGAGCTGACGGAACTTTGGCATTTCAAGACCAAACCCGCATGGCCCGTACAGTGCGGATCTTTCACTTGCTATCACTGAATTAATTCTGACTTGCGTACAGGGGTCGAGACAACGTCCTATTGAAAACTGTCTATAAATCTCCGACCACGATTCACGTCTTTTCATTCTCGGTCGATGATCCATACTTGTTCCCTTCCATTCCTCCCCAAGATCCCACGGTCATTCGTACACAGGTTGATCTACAAGGATGGGCAATCGAAGCGCTATCTCCTAGCACCACGCAGCTCACCTTGTTGGAGCAGTCTGATCCCAAAGGATGGTCAAATAAAGCAAGCATACCGCAGTCCATGATCTCTGCGCTCGCCGGCGTAGGTGACTTTGTTATCAAGTGCGGTGGTCCCCCAGTAGTGACCCGACTTGCGGGTGCGAAAACCAACCAGATGAGGTATGATCACGAAAAGGGGACCTTCCGTGTCGAGTACGAGGGCTCGGAGGATCGTCGGGGACCTGCCGGTCCCGACAGCTCGGTGAATGAACCAGCCTCACCTACCAACTCTCGCACGATACACACGATCGAGTGCGAGATCCGTTGTGACATGGATACGTGGGCATCTGCACTCGATGTTGTAGTCGACCCCCCTCCGCATAGTGTTTCCGCCTTGCGCCGTCATCGATTATCTGCGGGTGGAGGAGGGCTGTGGTTAACACTCACGCATGATGCTCTGTTCGCCGCAGATGAAAGGCTGCTGGCTATCGTACGCCGTGGGCCGATGGGATCTGGGAAGGACAAGGGTACTGTGATGGTCAATGGGGCTCGCGTTACTGTCGACGTCGAGGAACTACCTGAACAGGAGATCAAGGCACTTGCGAAGCGCAAACGCGTCAAGCCCTTACGCATTCCGCTCGACCAACCCCCAGTCGTGGGCGTTATTCGACGACGACAGGCAGAGTGGGACGCAGATGGAGAATCTACGCACAGCTCAGAGTCTACTATTACCGGAAGTGCGTCAGCTGAACCACTCGAGTCTCCGAAGCCTTCGTCAACGTGGTTATCGGCTCCGAAATTCTCGAGTCCGCTTGCCACCTTTTGGTCGACTGCAGTAGAGTCAGCGACAGCAACGACCCAGCAAGCGGTTGCTGCAATGGTTCCTGGAGACGGAGGCGCTCCGTCTGCGTCACGAGCCCCAATGCAACATGCTGCAGAAGCTCTGCAATGGATGCGAGATCTGCAATGCGGTGGTCCCGACGCGAAAGCTGGGTGGACACTCGTGTCGAGTGCGGGTATCTCTGTTGAGCGCAAGCTACTGACAGACATCTCGCCTGTCATCCCGGTGCACAAGGGGGAGAAAGTCATCGAAGGGGTCTCCGCAGAAGAGGTTGCTGCTGTTGTGATGAACTACGACTGCCAGAAGCAATGGGATGTCCGATTCGCTTCCGCCTCGATTCTAGAAAGGTTCGGGGCGAAGTCCCACACGTCGTTTGTGGTGTCCAGGGGAGGATTTCCTTTCCGTGACCGCGGTTTCTTCTTAGCATCTATCATGGCCCGCTCCAGACTTCCAGTCTCAAGTTTAGACGTCACACCAGGAGAAACTGGCCCTTCACAAGATCGCTCTGTGATATTTTGCGTATCCGCATCTTTCAGCCCAGACTCGGCTGCATCGTTTTCGCCATCCAAGTACAACTCGTACGCACTCCCCATCGGGCGAGCGTATATCGACGGTTGGATGTTTGAGACCCTTGACCCGTACACCAAAGAGAACTACGCCATTCCATCGACACGGTGCACCAGAATCGTCGCGGTGGACTACGCAGGATCAATACCAGTAGCAGTGAACTCCCTGATTAACAGCGCCCTCCCCAAGTCGATACTTGCGGTGGAGACCTACCTCAAGGGCAATTCACCCATGCCATATATGAGGCTTCCGGCAGCAGGTGTTGTCCTGGCGGAACAGAAGAGTGGCACAGGAGTCAACACGCCATCTTGGAGGTTAAGGAAGAAGGATGATAATCGCATGTTAATTGCTTCGACTTTCAGCCCTCTGAATCGAACCCATTGCAGTGTTGTGCTGCTCACGATGTCCAATGCTATATCAAGTAGACCTGATGAAGTCACTCCTAGGCCAAGCAGGGTGGGTCTCCCACTTGGTACCCCACCTGCCAGTGATGTTCGGGCGAATACTTCAGGAGAAGTTCCTGCATCTCCTTCGGCACCATCACCCTCGCCAAATCGTCGTAGGACCTCCTCAGCCTCAGCACGCTCCACCTCTACGGAACACTCGAAACCATCCTCTTCTGCATTTACTTTGAAAGGCGAAATTAGACATTCCACGGACCTCCTTGTTGCTGAGATCGTCGTAGACTCAAAACTCTATCCCGAGGGCTACGAAGTACTGATTACATCTCGCCCGCGAGAAAACACGAGGTTTATCTCACTCGAAACCTCGAGTTCCTCAAGCAAGGATGACGTGGACTCGGACTCAAGCTCAGGTTCGACTTCGACCGACCTGCCAATCAGTTCTAGCGTATACACCATTCCTGCTTCGCCACTGCATTCATCAGGGTTGAATGCTGATAGGCCCCCGCGACATCTAGCAAGGTTGACTCTGCCCACGGCACAGTATCAGGTGTCGACGGTGAAAGACCCGCTTACAGGGGAGACAAGGAGTGCTCCTCCTAAGCCGCAATGGTTTAATGATCTACATGAACGAGGGTTTGTAGTGCGCGTGGAGATTAAGCCTGTCGCAACGTCTGCTTTGGGTATCAAGAATGGAATGGTGGTCAAGGTTGGTGGAGTGAACGTAGGGATCGCGAGCGAGAAGGAGTCGTTAACGGCACTTGGGCGTGATGAGCTTCAGGATGATCGGGTCTCTCGTATGCCGGTACTGCAAAGGTCGGTCAGACTCATGAATCGATGCGCAAGTCGTTGCTGATGTACGTTGTTTAGGTGCGCAGACGACGGAGACTCGTTCCCCGACGAGCTCAAAGCACCTCTATTCCGTGCGGATGATTTAATCGATAATGATGCTATCATTCCTACCATCGATATCAAGGAAGATCCGACGGCGCCTGAAGAGAACGGGCCAAATACGGAAGAAGCCGACAATGGATCGCCCGTGGTAAGTTGCTTGCTAAGAATGTACAGCTTCCCTAAACCGTAAATGTTATAGGATGCTCCCGAGAACGGTGCTATTACGCAGACCGTGCCGTCGCCACCATCAAGCGGTGGATTGTTTGGATTCCTAAATGCGTACCCCAATCCTTTGTTCCGGTGGACTTCATCGCCTACCAAGATCCCTGTTTCACCGGTACCATCTGTTTCATCATCCCGTCGATCATCTGCAAGTGTTCCGAAGCTACCTGGTGGGCTGCCGAGCACGGAGACGAATACCACGACCCCACCAATGACATCAAGTATTGTTCGAATGCCGACGACGTACCCGCTGTCGACCGTGCTAATCATAGCACTAATTGCATTCTTAATTGGATCGTTATTGCGATCGCTTCTCTCACCAGCAGACTTTATTTACGTCGTGACAGATCTCCAGGATGCCGAAGAGGGGAGTGCGGGGTGGCGGGAGATCAAGCGGTTGTTGGAGGTCAAGTATATTGTTGGTGGATGGGACTTTCAAATTGCGGTTGTTCGCAGACATTGAAATCTGTTATGTAGCATGCGTATCATACCATTTTGAATAATTTGTCCTAAACGTAGTTGAACGTAGGTCAGGGCCATTCAGCATGCGGCAAACGGCGTGTAATTTTTTTGGTGGCAAAGTCGGCGACAATTGGAAATTTCCCATCTAGGGATGACCTTGCGCCTTCTGGTTTGGTACTGAATTCAATCTTCCCATTCGCCTACTACTCCCTCCCGCCTCCAGCTTACTTCGTCGCCATCGTCGTTACCGACGATCAGGCCTATCTCGACGTCGTTGTCGTCCTGTAATATCCATCCGTTGTTGGTCCCAGAACCTGTACACCTTCTGGCTGGCTTGAGCTGCCTTATTAAATCTTTGCAACCAACACAGCTAAAGGTTCTGCCACTGCCGTTGACTTTATATTTTCCAACCGGCCAAGGCGATACGTGTGCTTCATTTCGCTGATCTTTTACCCCCACTTTTGTGTTTTTACTCGTCCGTCAACCTGCATCGGAGCTCTCCATGGCCACTGGCCCTCCCGGATCGATGCCTGCACCACCACCTGTAGGTGAACCCTCTCCCCCGTTGTCGGATCCATCTTGGGAAGGGGATAGGATGTTTGTCGCCACATATCTCATTCCCTTGCACCAACTTAACCCGTCGGCTGCTAATCCAGGTTCAATATCTACATTTATGATTATTGCAATAAGCGAGGCTTCCGTAAAACAGCTCGTGAGCTGTTAGCAGAAGCTGAAATACCGCAAGACTCTACTCCTCCTATCAATGCACGTCAAGGTCTGCTATTCGAGTACGTCCTCCTCAACTCATCCTTTGGCGCTCGGTTAATTTAATACGCATACCCGCAGGTGGTGGAGTGTTTTTTGGGTTCTTTTCACAGCAAAAAGTAACGGAACTGGAACGGATGACGCTATTGTCTATACACAGGTATGTAGAGCTGCAACGTTCGTAGCACTATAACCAACCACAACCTCTGAACAGCATCAAGTACAACAACAACACCTTAGACATCACAATGGCCAACCAATACGGCAAACAACGGCGATGAATCGTTTTATGAACGGTACGCAAAGGCCCCAGACATCGATACCACCTGGTGGGCAGATGCCTAACGGTGTTGGACCTGCTTCTTTGCTAGGTAACCCAGGCTCAATGCAAAATGGCGCCCAGGGCCCGATGCCGTTTCCAATGAACGGTCCTCAAGCGAACGGTATCCCGATGCAACCGGGCGGCCCTCCCGGTCAGCCAGGCAACTTTTCTCAGCTACTGCCAGGGCAGCAGCGGCCTGGTGGCCCTCCAAGACCGAATGGTGCCGCGCCTCCATTCCAGTCACCAACGATGTCACACTCTCCCCATATTGCGGGAGGTAATCCCGGTTCCGGACCTCAGCATCCGCAGCCCCCAATGGGTCAGATGGGAGGACCGCCCAACCACCTCGCAAACCTTAATCGACCCATGCACCCTTCAAATCCATCCCTGGGATCGGCTCCCCCGACTCAGACACCACCATTTCCCATGGGAAGGTCACCCAGTCGTCCTAACACTCCCGGTCAGGGTGGCATGTTGCAACGCAGCCCGTCATTGGTGCCCCGCCAGACGCCAACGAATAGCCAAGAAGCCCTGCTTAATCATGAACTCGTTCGTATGCCTACAGATGCCATTACAAGCGTTAAAGCAGCGCTTGGTTTTGGAGATAAGGACCTGCATTCACTTGGCTTCCAAGATAAGGTACTTTCATTTCTCATAGTTACTTTTACTGGAAGATTCGTTGACGTGCATTACAGCAACGTATTGTGAATGAGTTGCGGCAACGTAGCGCAAAAGCGTCACAGCTCGGCCCTACAGGTCCGTCGAACGTGCAGGGAATGGCCCCGCATGGACAGCCCCGCCGAATGCAGCAACAGACATCGCAACAACAGTCACAGACACCGCAACAACAGCAACAACTGCATTTGCAGCAGCAGCAGCAACAGCAGCAACAGCAGCAGCGCATAAAACGCAACAGCACATCTCCTGGAGAAGAGGTACTATTTGCTTCCTCATATTAATCGTTCCTGTACTCAACTTAGATATTTGACAGCATGGCACGCTTCCGAATAACGAGGGTTCTTCTCCGGACAGGGAGAGGAAGCGGCAGCGTCGCACTCCTCCGCCCATGGAACAGACCCCATCCATGGGCCCCGGGCCTGGATATCCACACACCCAGCAGGGTATGCCAGGTGGACCACAAGCGATGGCGAATGGCAACATGATGCGTCCAGGGTCAATGCAAGGCTTGCCCATGAATAATTTCCCGCCACACAATATGCCACCGAACATGGGTAATCCCGGTATGGGTCTGCCAATGGGCGCTCCTGGGAACGCAATGAGTCCGGCTATGATTCCAGGACCCAGTAACGTGATGATGGCCAATGCAAATGCGGTAGGTCATTAATTTTTCTGCAGCTCTCGGCTACCCCTCAACGGTTCTGAAATACTTGCAGTACCGACAAAGTTTGGCCGCGACGACGAAGAATCAATTAGCAGCAGCAGCTCCTGGTATTTCTGATCAAGGATTTCATCCTGTGCAAGGCCAACCACCACAGTTCCCCGGTCCCCAGAACAATAGAGCTGGTCAGAACCTGGCTCAGAATAAAGCTATGGGAGGAGGCATGCCACCACCTGCGTCACCAGCCATGAGCGGTCCTATGAAAGATCAGAAGGATGTTAAACCCATTATCAATCATAACCCTTCAGGTATACCAGAAGGGTCCCCTCACAACGCTCCCGCTGCTCCAGGCCAGGGTGGGCCTTCATCGAATCCTACAGGAAGCGCGCATGGTACTGCACCCCCGACTCCCAATACCATTAACTCGAGCATCACACAATCTCCTGCTCCAAATGGAACACCTTCGGTGCCTCCAGCTTCGAATCCCGCGAGCCAGCCGCAACAGATGCCTGATCTATCATCTAACTTCATGTCGGCAGAATTCATGCAATCCATGTCAGCATTGGAGGATTTAGACCCCATGTTTCGGACAGACTTCGAGCAAGACTTCCGTGAATGGTTCGATCCGGCCGGTGTAGATATGAAGTAAACGTTGGGCGGAAGATATGCTTTCGGGGATTACGTGTCTTGTCTCATTCCTCTTGCTTTTCGAACCTTTACCCACATATTCATTTCAATACTACGTGTACATAGTATGCTGCGCTGACCCCTTGTTTTCCCCCTCTCCACACGGATGTCTTATTTATCGCAAAAGCTGCAGCGAGCAGTGACATCTTGACTCCCTCCCCATTTAGATTGATTATCTTTGTTGTCCACTTGATGCGATTCTACGGTTCCCCCCTTATCTTGCTGCATGTATAACTAATTTCATCATGATCCGTTGTCGAGTTCATCCATTTTTCATTCTTAGGGCATCGTCGTCTATGAAGATTTGCAATGTGGTGAAAGTCTCCCATCTTATCACGATATCTGCTGTCACTTGGTGGTGTTGTCGGAAGGGGTTCCCAATATCATTGAGCTACGGACAGTCCATGTGGTCAGATGGTAGGCTAATGCATGGCGCATCTTTCCAAGTTGTTGTTTTTCACTTTGCCTCCCATTCCCAATTTGAACTTTTGCACAGATTACACCACGTCTATATGGTCGACGCGAAACTGTAGTGAATTTAAGTTCGCATGAATCGTCGGTGGTAAGGTAGAGACTCACACTTACCTTTTACAGGTCCAAGCCACAAGGTACTGGATACCCGTTTAGTGCCCGGTGAGTGCTGAGATTGCCCAATCCGCCAATGACATGCTGGTGGATGCATATGGTTTAACTTCGTTTGTCACCGCCGAAATGAAACCTAACAAGTCCTTCGACGTCACACTCAACTTATGGTTATGATAAGCTGCAGCTTCTCATGTATCAGCGACGGGGATGTGGATGATGAAGTTAACGTAATTTAGCACCAGCTGGCCAGGTATGCGCGGTTGGTCGGATCCAAAATTCACGTCCCGTCGATACCCAATTTATGGGGATGAAGATGATAAGCTTTGGCTTCTGCTGCAGCTGCAGCCGCATATTCATCTGCCCAGCGGCTAATCCATCGCTATTGTGATCAATGTAAATGTTGATTGCTATTGCTCTTGACAACTTGCAACTACCTTTGTCCACAGTACAATTGATGACATACATCCGTAGCATTCAGATCCTATGTTATCATACAATGCTTCAGGTCGCTATCTTAGGGTCCCATTGAACAATCATGACAGCGGTAAATGTATTGTATGGCGTACTCATTTCTGGTACGATTTATTTTTTTACTTCGTTGACCGACATAGGACCGCGTTTGTTTTATTCGGGTGATTCTTTGTCATTTGTGTCGTTCATTCTTGTTAAAAGACATCTAGAAGACGGTGAAAACTTGTTCTGACACTTTAGCAAATAAATTGGATACACTGTACCTACTCGCCAGCATCAATGAATTGCGACAATCTCGCATGATTTACACTCAGTGCTGCGTGTGCGCTATTATGTGAGATGCGTGAAACATGATTGTCAATTGATTTCAACACATGTAGGAAGCTACCAGGGGGACGGTAGCAGTACTGAAATTATCAATATGCCCTGTTCCCCGAAGAAGACGACGAAAACATCGCAAAAAGACGCAAAATATGTGTAAGGAAGTCCAGTTTCGAAACTCACGTGCGTACATGCATTATATGGAGCAGTATTTGCTGATCTTTTTTTACTCCAGGCTGCCATGTCGGATCAAAAGATGTCACTAATCAATCTCTACTAGTACTAGAACAACACAAGCAGTCCGTCATCTGATCGAAGCGAGGTCGTGCTGAACATCGGTTCCAGTACCGTCATTAGCCTTTCACGAACCTTCGTAACAGTGCTTTTGTTAGAAAAAGAGATAATAAAGGCTTGCTTTTTGTGCTCATTATCCCTTTCTTCGTATGTTTGTGTCGGTGTCCAATACCTACAAAATGATACCACCCTAGAGACTCTACCTTGTTGTAAGTCTCGCCCTGTTAATTCCTTGCTTGGTTTTTCATTTTGTGCTCTGCTAGGTTCGATATTGGCTGTTGTACATAACGTTTCTAGCGGACTAGCACTAGGGGGAAGGCTGTCTGAAACAGCGAGTATATTGATGTTTTCTTCTTCAAGAGCTCTAGGTTGATTGTATTTCAGCTGTACATGCCGAACTCGTTTTTCAGGCAAGTAGAAATTCTCACCGGTCGTGGAATGAGCCTTTTATGTAGCTGTGACTATATGATCTTCATCCTGGAATTCTTACCTTGATCGTCACCTGTCCCTCTTGAACGTCCTCCAGTGTGTCCTCGATGGCTCAGGAAATGAAAGGGAACTTACCTCTGATACCTGGACCTCAGGAGTATCTTCCAGCAAAGCGTCCCCAGGTAATGGCCACTCTGGTATGTTCATATCAACATCTCCGTTGAGGGCCTATTTGCCATCGTGGAGATGGTGAGAGGCCGCAATATGGCGAGGGTTCGTTGGTCTGAGAGCCGCCAGAGGTGCAAAGACTGTGACTGCGGTAACAGTGTTGTATGACCTTCAGATGATCGAGTGGTGGTTTGAGTGATGGGCTGTGTTACTTCCGCCATGCTGATGGAGGTTGATGATGTTGACCACAGGGGTGTTGAAAGAGGTGCGTACTATGCAGCTCTTTCCTCTATGGTCTCTGTCGTCTTCTCCCTATCCGCTGCTGTGCCCCTTGATTATTTGATTGCGCTTGCCTAGCAGCCGAGCCCCGCGCTCCTCCCGTAGACGTGCTAGATCACTGAGATATCCTCGACTTGTGCACCACAATCTTCATAATCACCCACACAGTTAAATTCCTTGAGAGCTTTAATGATGCTTAACTTATTAAGTTGTCGCGAAAATATGCGGGGCAACATTTTCGGAACCATTGTGTAAGAGGAAGTCTCGAACTATACCACGGTCTCGCCCATCGCCCTCACAGCCTCTATCCCGATTTCACTCTTCTCTTGTGAGACCGTGGTAGACATGCCCTCACCTCGCGGCCTGGGAGCCATAAAGCCGACAAGGGCAGACCCAGTGGAGATCGGTAGCGCGTGCGACTTCTCCTTGCCGGACAACTCTGGATGTACCCCGCCTGTGTCTGCAATAATACCTTGGGCGTTTGAGCATGGCATTGGCATCAGGCTGAGTATGCTTGAGGCTTGAGACCTGGACAGATGCTGAATTTGTGCTTGCTCTGTGCGAGTTCTAACGGAGAATACGAACCGACTGTGCTTTGGGCGGAGGCGTAAAGGGGAGGTGAATCACGACTTCGTGCGGTTGGGAGAGAGACGAGTGCTGCGTTGACGCTGTATATTCTCCTGAGTATTGGTCATGGCGCTAACGTGCTCAAGACTGTCGGACGAAAGTAGACGAGAGGCTGACATATTAAGATTCTCGACCGTGACGAGGCGCAAGCAAGCTGATGCAGCGGCCCGGGACACAGGACCAGCAGGGGCACAGGCATTCTCTGGTGAAGAACTCGTCCAAAGGTTCCTCATACTCTTAAGGGTGTCCAAGCGCCGGAGACGGCTAGAATGTGGACTAGATGGGATAACGCGCATTTGGTTGTCCGCAGTAGTACTCGAATCGACACCATATCCCAGATCGCCTCATCCGCCAATACCACACCCAAGCTCTTTGTCCTAGGCGAGCCTACATCTCCCGCAGAATATCTTGCTGTCTCCGCCTCGACCCAACCAACTTCAATCTCTATTAGCTTAACATATGACACTAGTAGGCAGTTAACCAGAAATCATTTTCATTGATAGGATCACGTGATCGTGTTCAAGTTGTGGCGAGCACCTGATGCATCACTGACAGTTGTGCGATCCTGTCCTTTGTGCGTCTGAATAACGCTTGGTATAATACTCTTGCAGTCTTGCTAAAAGTGCAGTTACATTGTGCTTGATGAGTACTACCATGATGAGTGCTGCAGAGCCCAGACGCTGATCGTTGTCGGTTGTTCAGACTTAGGGCGCTTTCGGAGCTGAACCAAAGGATGTCATTATGAGGCGTGAACGGTATCATACTGCCAGATGCCCACACACTGGACTTAGCCGCATCATCACTCGGGCTGTACAGCAACATCTATACTTGTCCCCTTCAGGTTACCTGCCAAGGGTTCCTGGACACCGAGTTACGACACCTCTCAACTCACGTTGGCAAATATTATCCGTGTGTCTGTCATGAAACACATCATCGCTAATATACTGCCTAGCTTGTTGGCTAACTGCATTGACGAACTCGAAAGCAGAAAAACCATGCTGCCAGTACTGGTTTTTTGATTTAAATCGTGCTATTAGTCCTCGCATCCGGACAGGTTGGACTACCACGAACAATCGCAAAACCGATGTCAAGTCTCACACTTAACAGCCTTGTCATCTAATTACAACATGCAACTGTCAACAGGTATAGGCGCCCATGCAAAAGTACATAATTATCGCGGCTGATACATCCTGGCGATTTCCTTCCCCGCAGTCTCGTCATTCATTTTTCACTTATTTGGCTCTCTTCAAAACGCCGGTGGGTAAAACTTGGGTTGTAAGTTGTTCCACTTGTTGTTCAGATAGGTTCCAGGATTTGATCATAAGTACTCGCAGGTTCCAGGTTTTGGAGGACTTACTTATCGGCTAAATGGTGCTACAATCAAATGCTCAGCGCCAACAATCTGTACCTCTCCTTTCCGTTCATCTTGCCTCGCTAGAGCTAGCTACAACCTCTGGTACTGCATCAGACGGCGTCAGTACACCATATTCAGGGACATCTGTCTTACGCGCCCAAAGGCGTTCGACTTTTCCCAACGAATGCACTTCCACGTCTCTTCATACGCCCGTGTCCTCCAATTCGCTCTCTTTTTTGTCCACCCCTGGCGTTTTCAACCCTCAAACATCCACCTCGCACGCTGAATTGCCGAAGTTGGACATGAAAAATTACCACAGTACGCTTGGTCACCCTCCCATCACTCCCGATTCCCCTCTACGCACGTTTTCCTTTGGGAAGAGCGCAGCGCATGGTCAAGATCGCATACCGGTTGTGCAAGGGCACCTGCCTCCAAACCCTCTGCGCGAGCCCGCTCACTTCTCACCAGGTCATGCAGGCCCGGGCAATGAATCACCCTCTTCGTTTCAGGACCAGCCAAACACTAGTCACTACAAGTTGAACGTTCCACTGAGCCAAGTACTTGTCGAGAAGGATGCTAGCCGTAGTTGGCAATTTGATCCCTCTGGGATGCTTCCTACGCCTGTATCCCCTCTTCCAAAAGACACTGGAAGGTACCGATTTATTTCTTCTACTTCTTGGAGCCATACTAAGATACCTGTAGTCCAGTGACCCCTATCCAAGCGATTGACTTGACGAATTGGATTAGTCGGAGCTATGGCCTCGATCCAGTAGCTGGAGGTGCTTTTGGCAATGTTTGGAAGTGCACCTACAGTGATGGTTTCCGGTGCACGGCGGTTCGTACAGATGTCAATCGACAAGGTCATTTGCTTACAAGCTGGTTTAGGTTGCTGTGAAGGGGTTTAGATTCAAAGTTGACAAGCAGACCTGGAAGGTTTGTCAGAGCACTGATTACCCGTACTCTCTTAATATCTGTGTTATAGAGATTGAGGAGAGAAATGGGTATTTGGAGACGACTCAGTCACCCGAATGTCATGGAATTCATGGGCGTTGCTTTCGGCTTTGGTCTGACAATCGCCCTCGTTGCCCCTTGGGCTGAGAATGGGACACTGACTGATCACCTGGAGAAACATTGGTTGACAATCACTAGCATCGAGCAACTCAGAATAGTATGGTTGCATTGCTTCAATTTGTCCTTTACTAACAAGATTTACCTTTCCAGTTGGACGACATCGCTTCTGGTCTCAGTTACTGTCTGTCTTGATTTAGGTCATATTTGATTCGTTCTGAGTACGATTCTACAGTACACTCTTATCCTAATAATCCCATCACTCATGGGGACCTCACTGGGGTATGTAAGATCTCGACCTACTTTCATTCCATGTCACGAACTTATTCGTCAAGTCTAATGTTCTCATCCTCTCGAATATGACCGCATGCATCGCCGATTTTGGACTATCGAGCATGCTCGGAGACCTGCAGGCTGGCACGACTTATCTTGCAGCTACTGCTATGTACCCAGGTGCAGTGCGATGGACAGCTCCCGAGTTACTCGAGTCAGATGATCTGCAGCCGACGACGCTAAGCGACATCTACTCTCTTGGAAGTATCATGCTTCAAGTGAGTATTCTGAATGGCGGAAATGTTCACGGTGATCTTCTCTTCTGCAGGTTCTATCGGGCAAAGTGCCATGGCATGAGATAAAGCGGGAAGTTCTCATCATACGGAAGATCCACCTAGGACATACTCCGCCTTGCCCGTCCCAGTCCTTCCTCGTTGGCGAACTTTGGCCATTTATTTACCGGTGCTGGTCATTTAAACCAGATGAACGGCCCACAGCGGGTAACGTGTTGGAATTCATTCGGCGCCTAAGGGATAGCCTGCACCCAAGTCCTGTAGATGATCATGTCACGCCTAGCGTAACCATTGAACACGCTGCAAGCGGCGCTGGTTCATCGAAGAGGCCACTCTTGAAAATAATTACTTAGCTATCATAATGGACTCGGAGTATTATGGTTGTATGGACATGGACTTGTTGGCGTTGTCGTAACGTGGAAACTTCACTTGTTGTAGGTCTTACTAATAACTACCAGTAGCTGTGTTGCGCCTTTCCTCCGACTTTTGCAAGGCTCAAGCTCACGTAGGTGAATATGCAAGACGCAAACCCATCAAACGCAAGGAAGAAAGGTAATCCATCTACATCTGTTCCATGCCTCTACCTTCCCTTGTTCCTATCGGATCGATAATCTTGTCCGCACGAGTACGGTCTCTTTGAAATATTTCGGCATTCATGATCACCGCCGTATCTCTCCACATGAGCATCTCATCTCCACAGCCTTCGCATCAATATTCGCCAGCGTGAGGGCTACGATAAACGCGATTCTCAAGCTCAAGCCTACTAATAATGATGTGATCCCAGGAGTTTGGACGGTCAATGTTTCTCCCTTGATCGCAGGCTCACATGTTGGAATATGCTAGGAATGTCGAGCATACCCGCCCATGCAAGCCTGCGGCATGATGGCATCCATCATGATGTGAACGTCCATCATTTCATGCGCACGCATTCACGATTCACGATATCAAGGGCCAAAGGCAGTGTAACCCATGTATACTATATTCCTGCTCAACGTAACGAAAGGATCAAAACATCAAAATACGCAAGCAAAACGAGGAAGACGAACGCGATCGGAGGCAATGCACGCAGGTATTAAAGAGAGAACAACTGTCCTCCTTCTATTTGGTCTGCCTACGGGAGACTAGCATGCAGGCCTGTTCAACACACTCTCGAAAGCGATCTCAGGGAGTTAACTGTTTGGACGGCCATGCTTCAACGTTTTCGACCTCTCGACTTGCAAGATGAATATATGCAAGGAATGCATACTATTATGATATCCGCCATTGAATGCGAGCCTGCGATGTCAACGTTGTCTCCATCCATCCCATATTTCATGCTCACGCAATCACTAATTGGATCACGATCACATTGATCACTGGCAAGGAAAGGTAGGCAATCCATCATGATGTATACGCCCACTCTGATACTCCTTAAACTCTACTCAACGCGATCGGAAATGTATGATACAGGTCCATTCAACACACTTTCGATCTCGGGGAGTTTGAGTGGGCAACCATGTTTCAACGTTCCAACGTCCAACTTTTTTTTTTTGACATACAAGATGAATTCCATGTGCAACTTGAAAGCAGGCAATAACTAATATATGATACCCACCATTGAATGCGGGCCTGCGATGTCAAACGTTGTGTCCATCCATCCAATATTTCATCCGCAGTGCACGCAATCATCACGATTCACGATCACATCAAATCAAGGGGAATTTCAGGTAGGCAAATCCATGTCTAATCACAAACGCTCAAAGTATGCAAGGGACAAACCCGATCGGAAGCAATGCGTGCAGGCCGCATTCAACACACCTTCGATCTCTCGGGGAGTTTGAACGGCGACCATGTTTCAACAACTCAATCGTTCAACCTCTTTGGCTTGCGGGGATGAATATACAAACTTGAGGGCAGCCATACGGTTACCTTAGTACTATGATACCCGCCATTGAATGCGAGCCTGCGATGTCAAACGTTGTCTCCATCCATCCATCCAATATAATATATTTCATGCGCACGCAATCACGATCACGATCACATGAATCAAGGGTAAATTCAGGTAGGCAATCCGTGTCTGGTACTTACAGCGTTCAAAATACGCAAGGGACGAACGAACGCGATCGGAGGCTGTTCAACGCACTTTTTGATTTTGGGCTCCTACGTTATACTCTACTCAATCGGAATCGAAATCGAAATGCACAAGGGACAAACGCGATCGGACGCAAGGCAGAAGGGGCATGGTGGCACTGGCAAGGTAACCGGATCTATCTCTATAACGTGGTATCAAGACGCAGCACATGTGCGTGGTCATAGCGAGGCGTGAGTCTGGTCGAGAGCATACAGTATGTCTGTGATAATATGGGTGTAGTATGCACAAGTGCAGGGGTTGGGCGAATACGTGACAAGGAAAGTGAGAGTGTGCGAGAGCGAGAGTGAGAGCTAAGTTTGTGCAAGTGGGTTGGGTGGCAATATATATACGAGAGCCAATGTATCAGCGAGCGAGCGAACGGTGATATATAGGCTGAGCAAGAAAAAAGGCATATGTAACAGTTTTGAAAAGGAAGAGGAAAAGTAAAAGGAAGAAAAAACTCGAGACCGAGGCGAAGATCAAACTCCGGGCATGAAATCACCGCCGTCAGTCATAACGGTTGCAGCAAGATGTCACCGTCCGTACCCGCTTCCGCTCCTCGGCCGTCCCCAGTTGGCCGTCAAGCCTCCGACACCTGTAACCCACGTCGGCGCCGAATCACTCCTTGCTCGTTGTTGCTGCTG